>JAVTVY010004926.1:0-39023 GCA_036873755.1 Hanleya hanleyi
TGTTTATTCTTTGAGAATAAGTGGGGTCCTCTGGCGTTCTACAGCCGTTAAATTAAATGCATGTTATGACATTCGCGGTTTGAAAAAATAACAAAAAACAGTAAATTAATTCGGGACTTCAATTGAAAAAGTTAGATTTATTTATCAAGGAAATAAGTATTATTATAGTGGCTTGTAATTGTACCACGTTGACTTTGGATATGTCCATAAGTCTTTACGGGTGGGGTGGGCTTGGAGGGCGAAAAGGTGAGAGAGAAAAGGGAGGGGGGGGGGGGGGGGGGGGGGGTTGCACGGGGGTAGGGGAATGGGGGGCCATATTTTTCTCTTTCGTACTAAAGTCATTCGGGAGTTAACTGTTATACTGTTTTCCCGCACAAAGACAATTATTATATGTGTAAATAAGTAAGTGTTTTACTGTCGATATATGTGAACTGATGAAACAGTATAGTGGTACACGAGGTGTTTTTTGTTTCTTATTATTAGGTCTTTCCATTTCAGATGGAAAGACCTTTTAATATTCTGTTTATTATTATTATTATTCCAAGCAAACCTATGAAGATAGAGGTATGAGATTAAACACACTAAAAGATATCAGTCAGGGGCTTAGTTCACAGTTTAGAGTTTTGACCTTTGACCTTGACCTAATGAGATATAGGCCTGTAAAGTTGAATTTTATTTTGTGAATATCGACCAAACACATGAGAGCAGGCATTTGAGAGTTAAAATGTAAGTATTTGAAGAAATTCTCCATAAAATGTTCCAAGAAAATATGTAGGTCAGCCCAGCAGTTTTCGAGTCCTCTCCCCTGAAGGCGTTTTTGTTGTGACCATATTGCAGCTAAAACGATAATACTGACCTTCTCCAAAAGTGGCAGTCTGCATGGCATGTTTATGGCCACGATTCCCATTGTTTTTTGACTATTACGTAATCAAACTCCCCTTTTGATTTTTTCAAAATTATATAAATGTTGAATACGGACAGCTATCAACTGCATATTTGGTACATTAATTAACACGTTGAAGCTCTCAGAAAATATTCTTTTGATTTTGACCTTTGACCTATAAAATCGTTTTTATTTGAGGTGAAAGATCCGAGCTCAACTCGTAACCGGCTCAACCAATTAGAGCACAACTTGGCATAGATTAACTATATGACATTATGAGTTCACCACCATAGGCAGAATTTGACCTTGACCTTGATCTCTTAAGAAATATCGATTCAAACATCGAAATTATGGCCCCCATTTTCTCCGAAAGTAGGTCAGTGACAGTATTGAAACAAATTCTTCGTATAGAAAACTGAATGGTCTTTCGTTTGCCATTACTTAACTGAGGCTCTGATGTGACCTTTACCTTGAATATCACGTGATGTAAAAAGTGTCTTAGTTGATTTTCTCCAGAAGTATTAACTATATGATCCTGAAATTTAAAATACATGTTCCTGATAACACAAGAATGAAGTGACCTAAGTTTCGACCTGACCTTGACCTCCGGTCCAAAGTTATCGCCCTTTCCGTTTTCGGGTATTATGGCGTGTATCATTAAAAAACTGTTACGCATTTGAACTTCAAATTTGCATATCATTATCGGCCATCACATGGTCCAACAGAATCAATGTAGCATTGGAGAAAAGTTACCAGAAATAATAGGAGATAATTGAGAAAAACCGAAATTTTCATTATATTTATCTGGAATGAAAACGGTTGAATCACCAATCACTAATTTGATATAACTTTGAGACGAAATATGCATCTAGAAAACTGCAAATTTTCAAAGCTGTAGCTGTAGTACTTTTCATAATATTTATATAAAATAGTTTTTGGAATCTTAATATGCAGGATTTGCAGCGGGCACTTAATGAAGTATTAACGTAATTGACATCGCGTATGTAACACGACACCAACTTAATTGTCGATGCACATTACAGGCGCCGTAAGTCGTGAAGACCTGTATATAACCCGTCACACCAAACTAAAGTTTAGTGGGCTTCATATTTCGGCTGTACCAGTCCAGGCATCTCGTGTACGCAATTAAATTAATGTCGTGTTATATGACGGAAGTGATAGGGTAATAGCCGAAAATAGTAATTGTCGAAAATTCAGCCTATCTTTGGACCGCTATAGCTTTCGAACCTTACTAGATATGGACCTCTGAGTTGTAGCATTTTATTCTCCAGTGTCAAATATTTTTCGATTTGATTGGAATACCTTTTTTAACGCACAGTGATACGTTCCTACGGATATAGGAGTGGTTTGTATAGCTAACGTGATAACCTTGAGAGCTCGTGGGTTCGGATCCAACTTCAAGACTTTGATGTTCAGTATCTGAGTTATTATTCGTTTGAGCTCGTCGTATTTAGGAATGGGAAGACCGGGTCACTGTCCACAGTGTCTAGTTATTATTGTCATTATTATCATTGTTATTAATGTTGTTCATTAATTTTTGTGTAAATATTGAGATAATCTGTGAAAACCCAAACCCAATGTTCACGTGGGCACTGTAGGGTAATTGTATAAAACCGTGACCAGCTGATGTATAATAAATGCCCAGTGGCGCGTCCAGGGCTTACAAAAAAAAAGAATTGTTTACATCTGGGATAGAATATGACAAAGAGATACAACATGACAGAAGGACAACAAGCCGGAGGTATATAATATGACGGAGAGATAATATGACGGAGGTATATAATATGACGGAGAGATAATATGACGGAGGTATATAATATGATGGAGGTATATAATATGACGGAGAGATAATATGACAAAGAGATACAACATGAGGGAGGGACAACAAGCCAGAGGTATATAATATGACCGAGAGATAATATGACGGAAGGATACAATATGACGGAGAGATAATATGACAAAGAGATACAAAATGACGGAGGGACAACAAGCCGGAGGTATATAATATGACGGAGAGATAATATGACGGAAGGATACAATATGACGGAGATAATATGACAGAAGGATACAATATGACGAAGAGATAATATGACGGAGGTATATAATATGACGGAGAGATAATATGACAAAGAGATACAACATGACGGAGGGACAACAAGCCGGAAGTATATAATATGACGGAGAGATAATATGACGGAAGGATACAATATGACGGAGGGATAATATGACGGAGAAATAATATGACGGATGTATATAATATGACGGATGTATATAATATGACGGAGAGATAATATGACGGAGGTATATAATATGATGGAAGGATACAATATGACGGAGAGATAATATGACGGAGAGATAATATGACGGAGGTATATAATATGACGGAGAGATCATATGACGGAGGTATATAATATGACCGAAGGATACAATATGACGGAGAGATAATATGACAAAGAGATACAAAATGACGGAGGACAACAAGCCGGAGGAATATACAATGACGGGAGATAATATGACGGAAGGATACAATATGACGGAGAGATAATATGACGGAAGGATACAATATGACGGAGGTATATAATATGACGGAGAGATAATATGACGGAGGTATATAATATGACGGAGGGATACAATATGACGGAGAGATAATATGATGGAAGGATACAATATGACGGAGAGATAATATGACGGAGGTATATAATATGACGGAGAGATAATATGACGGAAGGATACAATATGACGGAAGGATACAATATGACGGAGGTATATAATATGACGGAGAGATAATATGACGGAGGTATATAATATGACGGAGAGACAATATGACGGAAGGATACAATATGACGGAGAGATAATATGACGGAAGGATACAATATGACGCAGAGATAATATGACGGAAGGATACAATATGACGCAGAGATAATATGACGGAAGGATACAATATGACGGAGAGATAATTTGACGGAAGGATACAATATGACGGAAGGATACAATATGATGGATACAATATGACGGAAGGATACAATATGATGGAAGGATACAATATGACGGAGGTATATAATATGACGGAGAGATAATATGACGGAGGTATATAATATGACGGAGGTATATAATATGACGGAGAGACAATATGACGGAAGGATACAATATGACGGAGAGATAATATGATGGAAGGATACAATATGATGGAGAGATAATATGACGGAAGGATACAGTATGACGGAGGGATACAATATGACGGAGGGATACAATATGACGGAAGGATACAATATGACGGAGGGATACAATATGACGGAGGGATACAATATGACGGAAGGATACAGTATGACGGAGGGATACAGTATGACGGAGGGATACAGTATGATGGAGGGATACAATATGACGGAGGGATACAAAGACAGAGAATTAGATTTAATATCGCGTTCAGCAATATTTCAACTATATAGCGACACACAATATCGAATTCCATAGAAGAACAATCCATCAACAATCCAACAATGAAAGGTATCTACATGTAACAACAAAATTACATCACAAATCAAACTTCAAGATAAAGAAATCATAAACTTTTACAAGATTGCGCCCTTTGAATGCAGCCATCATCAATATACTTAGCAAAAGGGACAGCAATCCCCGTCTCAAAGTCCCAAACAACTATTTCGTGGTTACTAGAATGGATCACCTTATAAACATCTCTATCAAATTGGAGCGACATGCAAGGGGTGAGAAAAATTGACGTCTGGCGACTAAAAAGCAATCATATGACTCTACAGGAAAGATTCTCTCAGCACCTCACATTCAGATCCGAGAATACGGTGAATCTCAGACGTAGCCTTACTATCTCAGTCGCGCTTTTATTCCAGCTGTTTTCATGTCTCTACCATAACATCATCATCATTGTACAACATTATTGTCTGTTTTTTGCTTAGATTTCTATGTGAATTCATAGTGATATGGTCCCAACATATTAAGAGTCCCAACATATTAAGAATCATCTTGTCCATACTCTCGGGAGGGGAGATCATCTTCTATGAACAAGACTGAAGGGTCCAAGCCAGGCGCCAACGCATCCTGCACAACTTTGACAGCTTTGCGCAATACTTGAAGAATCTTCTCACCATTAGACAGAACTTCTTCCACAGTCTTTGCAGCACTGTATCACCACGATCAATCTCCATCTCCTCCACACAACTGTCACACACCACAGCAGGGTCATGCCAAACTTGACATCTCTGACAGAATACGACTTTGCAAAGACGACACATATGCCCAAAAGAGTGGCACCGGAAACATTTCACTGCGCGACTGGGAACAACAATCAGCACTTTGCACTACTCGATTTTCTCCTGATATCGCGCGTCGTTCAGCTGATCCGTATCTGACAAACTTTTCACACATCTCCCTTAAACTCGCCTAACGTACAACTCGGTCTGCACTGGTTTTAGAATTGGACGTGGCCAACCATTCACGGTAAATCGACGTCTGCCCCACCGTCTTCACCTCTTCCGCCCCAAATTCCCTGCTCAGTCAACAAATGAAGCAAAAAACTGTCGTAAATAGCCCGCCGAATGAGAAGGGCCGATGATCGACAGCCTCACTCTTCTGGCTAAGCAGCCACGATGAATTGGCATGATCGACGACACGAAACGGTATAAGAATACATGAGTAAGTCAGCACACGTGAATCAAGATGCAAGATGACTGATAAGATGAATGAAATCTCGTGTGAAACACGGGCGAAGAGCATTTCCCCAGATAATTTTGTAACACATAATTTGGTACTTACAGGGCTTTAGATCTCCCCAATTTGGGCACAACCCCTATTAGGGGTGGCATTTTTTTTAGGATGGGACAGAGGGTGGGGCACATACCCCTGGAGGATGAGCAATCAGGAATCATCCCTGGTAGAAGTGCCTCTGAGAAGGGATTTCTTCACCAATGGGCGAAATCCGGTGTGAGGAAACACCAACTTTATTTTGCGTTTCATGGGCCCACCGACATTAAACATGCAGCTTCGCAAAAAGATCGAGCCCTTCAGGGTGGCACATCATTTGAGGTTGCACATCATTGGCAATGCACATCATTTAAAATAATATATTTATTAAGAAATATGATTTCTATATTAGTGATCTTGAGGTTGGATTGAAGGAGGAACTATATTATATAACTACCAATAAAGATTACATTTTTTCGAAAGTAAGCTAACACATCCCATTGCATAGATCTGATGAATACATGTTCACGTATAGTTAGGAACAATAGGTGTGCAATTTGAAGCACGTTCTTGGTGCAACTTTGTGTGATGATATGTGAACAAACAAAGCTAATAACAATGCAATAGTTGGAGTAAATCTATCATTTCCAGTATGCAATGGGACCAGCACTGTGGTAAACCTTCACATTTGTATGCAAATAAAACGATTACAATGACAACTGTGTCCAATCATACTGTAATGCTCCAAAATAATGTGCACTGGTAAAGATTGAGACATCACAAACTGATTCAAACTCACTTTTAATTAATATATAATTATATAATTTAGTTAAATGTGTGGACACAGATATGGTTGTGTAAAAGCTTTAGGGTCAACCAGAATTGATAGCAAAATTTAAGGAAATGGCGTCCTTCATTTAAGGCGACACGAAATTAAAAAAGAACAGGGGTTCAGTACTGTGGGATTCCCCCGCCGGTTATTTTGATATTGTACTTCTGAAATAAAATAATGTCACCAAACTATTAGTAAATACTATGAAGGAATATACTGTATGTGATTTGGTATGTATGCCTGTATATACAATGTACACTGTATCCACTACCCACTAAAATGGTCATTTGGCATACAAGAGATGTGTATTATACACTGGGAATGCTACATTCAGATATTCACGTTTAAAGTCGCGGCGGTGGCGGATCCGGCGGAGCCGTTTCTCATGAAAACACAAGAGCATCCACTTTGTGGAAATGCTCTAATAATAAAGAGCAAGAAAGACGTACACAAAATAGCATGTAATGGTCTCAGCTTGAACTTAAAATGTCAGAAAAACTGAACATAATTTCAACGTACACAGCACAATAAATCCCCAGAACACGAGCACACGTCTTAAATACAGTTCGACCAGACGTTCACAACCACAGAACAAAAAGAACAAACTTCGACCAAGCGGGTGGGGACATGCTTCTATGGGTAGCGCATGGGTTGAATAAGTGTAGGATCATGTAAGCTGTGGGAAAATATGATGGTATGGGGTCGGGCAATGCTTAATTTAGAAGATATTGGGTGGGGCTCGGTGCTCCCGGGGAAATAGTGGATGGGTTGAATAAGTGTACAGGATGATCTGAGCTCCCAAACTATATGAGAGTATGGGGTCGCGCAAAGATTAATTTAGGAGATATGGGGTGGGGCTCCCCGAGGGTAGTGGATGGGTTCAATAAGTGTAGCCAGATGTAGAGTTCGGGGGGTCAGGCTGACCTTAGTTTAGGAGACATAGGTGAGGCCGAGAAGCTGTGGACAGGAATTTTCTAAGTCCAAAACTTTAACATTTACTTGGTCCTGGGGTCCCAGGGGTGGGGACATGCTCCCCGAGGGTAGTGGATGGGTTCAAAAAGTGTAGCCCGATGTAAGCATTTAGAATAGATGAGAGTTTGGGGGGTCGGGATGGTCTTAGTTCAGGAGACATAGTTGAGGCCGAGATGCTGTGGACAGGTTTATTTTCTAAGTCCAAAACTTTAACATTTACTTGGTCCTGGGGTCCCAGGGGTGGGGACATGCTCCCCCAGGGTAATGGATGGGTTCAGTATGTGTAGCCCGATGCAAGCATCTGAAATATGAGGGTTCGGCGGTCGGGCAGGCCTTAGGATCAAACTTTAACATTTACTTGGTCCTGAGGGAAAAATTTCTAAGTCCAAACTTTAACATTTACTTGGTCCTGCAGATAGACAGACAGACATATAGACAGACGGACATCATTGTGGCACCTATATCGAGCTTTCCGCAGCTAAAGATATGGGCTCGATAAAAATGGTCATTTGGCTTACAAGAGATGTGTATTATACACTGGGATTGCTACATTCAGATATTCACGTTTAAAGTCGCGGCGGTGGCGGATCCGGCGGAGCCGTTTCTCATGAAAACACAAGAGCATCCACTTTGTGGAAATGCTCTAATAATAAAGAGCAAGAAAGACGTACACAAAATAGCATGTAATGGTCTCATCTTGAACTTAAAATGTCAGAAAAACTGAAGATAATTTCAACGTACACAGCACAATAAATCCCCAGAACACGAGCACACGTCTTAAATACAGTTCGACCAGACGTTCACAACCACAGAACAAAAAGAACAAACTTCGACCAAGCGATTGAAAAGATTTAACAACATATCTACCTCAAGAAGGATAGAATATGACGAAGAGATAAAATATAACGGAGGGATACAATAATATATGATGGAGGGATACAATATGACTAAGAGATAAAATATGATGTGGGATACATGGCAGAGGGATACAATATGAGAGAGGGACAGAATATGACAGGAATCAGAAGGCCATTGAAATGCATGCCCAATGTTATTTTCAATGCGAACTTCCATCATGTGTAATCAATCCAATTAATGTGACATATTTAGTCTTAAGATGAATATAAATACAATGTGGCACATTATATGCAAGTTTTCATGTTTTATAGGAAACAGTGAAAACCAGGAAATCTAGGCAAATTACATATTGTGTCCCAGTATCTACACATGCGTTACTTTTGCACCACAAAAATGTCCGATTTATCCGAATTTTGCTTCATTATATTCCTCAACATGTTGGCAACCAACATTTTTTAGTTGTTATATCTGATAGTATGAGTGAGAATAACATCTGCAACTCAATATAATAGTTACTAACCCCTCTAATGTCCCAGTTTACAAGAACCTCAATACCTATCGAAAACTGGCCTCCGAGTGGTCTTACCTGTGACGAGGTTATGTAGGTTACAGTAGTTCGTTCCAGAATCAAAATGTGCATACCATGTTTCTGATGTGGAATATCCCTAAAAACGAAATCAAATTTCTGCTGTAACAAACCTAGATCACTGAACTACCATAGACTCTCCAGTAGATACCAATGAAATGTAGGTGGGTTTAGGCCTAATGTTAACACAGAGAACCTGTTGACGTAATATCTCGAAACAGCTAGATAAACCAACATTTACTGTCAGTCCACTATACCATATGAAGGAAATGTGATTACGTATTCTGATTTGGACCAAACACCGCAAATGCTTTCAACAATACATCTTTTCCCAGCTTATGACGTCAAGATACACCTCGCGTTAAACATTTCCTTTTGCTGTTGCACTGTTTGCTCAGCCCGAGGACACATAGATAGTTGGAAATGGATTATTAATCTTCAATGCGGGACTTGCACAATACAGGGTTCCGGCCTCGGCCGCTAGGATCGCCTTTGTCTTTATTTCCGTTTTATACCACTTCTATCGTCTGCTAGGCACAGCTGAGTAGGCTGGCCGATCGTTTCGCTTGGACGTATAGCGGGCGATAACTCTCCGTAATAACCACCGCCCAGCCGCCAGGATCGTGGCGAACGACATTGTAGGTTTATCGAGAAAAAGCAGCCGACATGGAAATAGATGTGAAAATAGCTGGCTGATTTATATGATTTTAAGTTCAGTACTTGATATAATCGATAGAAACCTGTCGTAGTTTATTCGATTATGCCGTCATATTCGTTAGCAATGATGAAAGACAAATATGCCGAATATAAAACCGACCCGGGGATGATTGAAACAGTATAAACGTTCCCGTTCCGGGTCGTTTATATTTTGGAAACATTCAAGGAATTTCCGTAGGTAAGCAAACCCTATATCGCGAGATATCATGCAGGTAGTTGTCATTTGAACTTCGCTAAAGTCAATAAATACCGCGACGTCGGCATTAGCTGACAATGGGTTTAAATGTGTATTCATGCCAGCATGCTGTACAGTATAGCGCTCCAGTCGTTAGATCTCGGCGGGAATGGAGCTTAAGCCGCCCTGAAAGACCAGCTCAGTGCCTAGCAGACGATAGAAGTGGGATAAAACGGAAATAAAGACAAAGGCGATCATAGCGGCCGAGGCCGGAACCCTGTATTGTGCAAGTCCCGCATTATAAAATATGGATAAGTGCAAAACAAACATCATTCTACAAGCAACTAGCATAATATTATAAATACGGTTCTTATCCTTTTGACTTGTCAGTGTCTACACAGATTCATTAGAATAAGAAATGAATCATCTCCGAGAGAAGAGCAACACTGTTAATTGTTTATTATACTCTTGTTACGGTTACCCAGTGTATAATTTCGAGAAAAAAACAAAACAACCATCTTAATGATGGGTGGGTGTAAAATGTAACAATAAAAGGCAGCACTTACATGAACATCACATTTCGCTCCTGCTGGCACAAAGCTAAACGTCAGGTCATCAACATAATGTTTGACGGGCGTCTCGTGTTTGGCCTTCAGTTGAGTCTCTGTTTTATTGGACAACTGAATGGAAACAATTGAATAATTTTAAAGTTATGGAGTAGATTGACTCCAGTTAAAAATTTCAATACATGTATATACCAAATTATAGACCCATATAAAGTTGTAAACATGAATAAAGACACTAAGAAACTGGAATGCAAAGAAAGTCACTGGCCATATTTGCAATTTGTTTCAATTTGTCTCGGGACTATTGATATACGAACACCGCTCACTGTGGAATTTTCAGTAAGTAAAATTTTTATGTGTCAGACCTGTTTTTCCATGTTATGTAGCCATTTGATTCAATAACTGACATTACAGCACCTTGAGAGAACAATTTGAAAACAATTTGGATCACCGATTTGGATGACCGATTTGGCTCGTTTTAACGGATATTGAAAGAAAAACCGGCTATCTACTGGAGAAGTTGATTTAATTCAAGAAAATAGCCCAAATTGGGTCTGCTGGGAGGTTAGATATGATTCAATATCATTGTGGTGGACAGACGACTTACTTTGACATCAGAAAATAGGTCAAGGTCAGTCAACTTCAACAGGGTTCTGATCAATAAGCAAACCTACATCTGTGCTGTAATATATCTAGAAAAGCAAGCTCTAAAGATTCAAGATGTATATTGTGCTGATAGCATCAACATAATTTCCTATGAAACTAGGCCACGGTCAGTCTTGTTCAATAAGATGCTAGTCAATGACCAAATGCATCATAAAGTGGGAATTTGAAAAGGATCGCTCTAACATCGGTCAAGGTCAGTCATCATAGATAAGCTTCAGGTCATTAACCATATGTACAGCTGTAAAGGCTGTTACATCATCCAAGAGATATTGGGTTAAAAATACTGTAAAATAGTAAAATTTCACCTAGAAAATGAGTCAAGCTCGGTCATTATCAGTAAACTTTTGGTTCATTGCCAGCTTCATATGTGGTATCAAGTCTGGTTCTAATTCTTCAAGATATATCGAGTTCACAAGGGTGATGGACAGATGGAGTGGGTGAGTGAGTAGGATTTAACGTCGTTTTCAACATTCATATCACAATGTGCTTACATCTGCCAGAACACGTGGGTGCTCACAGTTTCTATTGTCCTGGACACTGACCAGCCCAGCCAATACAGCACCCGGGCACCCATCCATCATAGATGTAAATTACAACCACTAAATTACTTACCGTGTACAGACACTTTTCTCCTCCACCTTGACAGTTTTCAGGGCCTTTCCATTTCTCGATTTGAGCCACTAGTTTCGCTACCACAGTGGAACAATTGTTTCCAAATATCCTACATGAAATGAAATAGAGTATAAAACGGAAACGTACAGCTTCGCAAAAACAAAGTACTTGTATTACAAATGTATAGCACAATAGCAAAGTTGGAGCATGATTTAACTAATCTTTTTCTCAACTTCTGACCTACGTTGTACTAAAGATTCAATGTTCGCACACCAATCAGTTTCTACGTTCAGTGTAACTGGTGTAAGGAAGAAGACTGTACAGGCACATAGATGTCTTTCTGGGACTGTGGGCCCTATTGTACCATTTTCATGCGCTCGCTCAAAAGTCGGAACGTATTGGGCGATTCTACGAAAAACGGGAAAATGGCCAAACTGTGTTCTTAGATTTCAGCATCCAAAGTTTTGTCCGAAATTTTTAGTATCGACTATCAGAAGCTTGTATTTAACTTTTCTGATCGCGTGCAATGTTCATTTCACCATTTTGACTTTTCTGCTATATAATGTCTTTAGCGTCATCACATGAAACATACTCAAATTTAAAAAAAACACAGTATTTAGACATTTTATCGCATATGTCCTTACACATTCTCTTTGAAATATGTCTGTTTTTAAAAACAAGACCATATTATTTCCCTTTGAAGCGTGACCCAGTGGTACGGAGGTATGGTGTGCTCCCAGTTCCAAAACACTACGAGAAACAAAACGTATGGTCATCAAGTGCGAGAACATTGTGTTCTGTGTTTTCAGAGCACCTGGAAACAGAATGGTACTGATTCATTGAAACTGTGATTATAGAGACAAAAATATACCGGACATGGTAAAGAAATGGCGGTGACGGAAATGACATTTCGATGACGGTAAAGACAAAATATACGAGTCTGAGTTTACCTAAAGCAAACGATCCACACTGTTTTGCTAATGATCTTTATTGTTCATAAAACATTGTAGCAAACTAACAAGCGGAGACTGAGTGTTTTTACCTCCGTCGATCAGACGGAGGTCTAGGAATGCAACGTGAAATCTCCCGCCAAATAATTGTCATATATGGGGAACCCACGATGTGATTTCCAATAGGGTTTGTCATGGTTCCCGACGAAATTTTGAAGCAATGATTTTGGACACAATTGAAATGAAAGCTCGTGTGAAACACGGATGAAGAGCATTTCCCCAGACAATTTTGTAACACATAATTTGGTACTCACAGGGCTTTAGATCTCCCCAATTTGGACACACCCCCTATTAGGGGTGGCAATTGTTTTTAGGATGGGACAGATTGGGGGCAGATACCCCTGGAGGATGAGCAATCAGGAATCATCCCTGGTAGAAGGGATTTCTTCACCAATGGTTGAAACCCAGTGTGAGGCAATACCAACTTTATTTTGCGTTTCATGGGCCCACCGACATTAGAAAATCGAATAAAAATAAAATTTCAAATTGCCACTTTTATATTTCCTACGAAAGTTTGAACATAAAGATTTTAACCCCCTTTTTATTCCTGATTGAATGAATTAGGCTGTTGTATTCTATCTGAAACAATGCGAGCAAATAAAAATGCCAAACAACAAAAAATAGATACCTTTCACTATAATTCTTCACCGTAAGTCAGCGAATTGTTGTTGTTGTAAAATGCTGCTAATACTACTTTGGCAATAACGACATTCAATGTAAATCGGGAACCTTCACTGGCTGTGTGATCTACATGTATCACTCTGTCTTGGTACTCATATTTCGACAGTGATGCAGTATGTCAGAGCTAGGAAATGAAGGCTATTTCAGCAGCTCAGCTGATACATTAAACATTTATAAACAATGTTTCTATTTATAACCAAACCAAACCTGCTTTGATTTATGCCTTGATCTCCGTCAGTGATATACAATACAAACGTTAAACGCCAGTTTAAAACCAAAAGTTATCTCCCCTGGGGAGTTATCCTCCCCAGGGAGTCATCTCCCTTCAGGGGAGCTCTCCCTACTCTCTCCTGGGGAGTTATCCTCCCCCAGAGAGTAGTCTCCCTTTAGGAGAGCTCTCCTGCTCAGCCTGGATATAAAAGCCAGCTCCCACCATACTCTTCCTCTTTCTCATTGTTTTTATAAACCGAGACCTGTGGTGTACAAGGCCGCGGAGTGAGGGGAAGGATGGGAGGGCCATTACATCAAAGCAGGTTTGGTTTGGTTATAAATAGAAACATTGTTTATAAATGTTTAATATTTATTGCCCAAACCGACACCTGCTTTGATTTATGCCTCACTACCAACATATGGAGGTGGGAACCTCGGCCTTAAAGAAATTGCAATGGCAGGTTGAATATCCGCTGAGATAATCACATACAAGACACAATAATATTCAACAAGAAACCTTGGCTAGAAAAGCAAAAAGGTAATCATGAATATAAGTAAGTGGCTACTTATCTTGTTGCATGTCTCCATGCAAGTAGCTGTGGTCTTGGACGTGGAGCACAAAGATACCCTCCGTACAGGGACTCATGGAATCTTGCCAGGAATGAGCACTTGGAGGGCAGCGTGTATGAGTTGGGAAGAGTACTGTCTCCAAGGTAGCATACAAGGTGTCCTATTCTGTGATAGTGGTAGTGGTGCGAGAAATTACTGCCATAATGACTACGAGGACCCGAGCCCAAGAATCCGGGAGTTAACAGGTATGAGAAGGGAAGAGGAACGCCTTCGTACCAAACCTGACGCTTTGAACCACCTGACCCCATAGTCAGTCCACATTCCGCTTTATATCCAACTCTGTGTACGTTAGCCCTTGATGCTGATACTGTACTGTTAAGAGTTGATAGCGGAGCTTCTGAGTCTGCGTCTTCATCAATCCTCTGTGGTTTAGTCCATGTTGCTGACACTGGACCCCCTAGGATGGACGCAGATGACTCAGCTGAGATGAACTGGAAGAAGAAATCAAAGCTTTAACCTGAAATGACACAAACAAATCTGCAGTAAAGACAAAGATTAAAATCATAATTGTGGCAAGCTTTAAAAGATAAGTTGAGAGATGGCGGATGGCCAACTGATCTATTACTTTTCATAGGTGACCTAAAAAGAACACAGATATGATCATAATTCTCAACAGAAAGAACCCTGGACGGTGACGCAGTGGTTAATTATGGAGTAGTAATAGAAGTTACTTATCTATGAATGTCATCCATGAAGTGTGATCATGGTTGTGGTGATCAATTTACCACCACAGTAACCCGGGTACCTGAGCACCATGAGATCGGGAGTAAGCATGTAGGAGAGATAATTACAAACAAGACACAATAATATTCAACAAGAAAACCCTGGCCAGAAACGCAGAAAGGTAATCATGAATATAGGGCCGGTGATAATTAATGGTTCGTTTCCCGTAACCAGCCCTCATCTATATTTTGAAGGCAAATAATTAAAATCCATGAAGGATTTACATTTTCATGAGTAAAACTTGCTCATTTCCATATTTGTATACAATTGGTTTGCAAGTTAATAATTATTAATTAATAATTATCGCACTCAGCATGTGTATTTTTACAACCAAGGTTACGAGAAACAAACAACCAACCAACAGTGACCTAAGTAAGTGGCTACTTATCTTGATGCATGTCTCCATGCAAGTAGCTGTGGTCTTGGATGTGGAGCACAAAGATACCCTCCGAACAGGAACTCATGGAATCTTGCCAGGAATGAGCACTTGGAGGGCAGCGTGTATGAGATGGGAAGAGTACTGTCGCCAATGTAGCATACAAGGTGTCCTATTCTGTGATAGTGGTAGTGGTGCGAGTAAACAGGTATGAGAAGGGTATAAGGAACGCCATCGTACCAAAACGGACGCTTTGAACCACCTTGACCCCATAGTCAGTCCACATTCCGCTTGATATCCAACTCTGTGTACTTTAATCTTTGATGCAGATTGGACTGTTGAGAGTTGACATCGGAACCTCTGAGTCTACTCTGTGTCTTTGTCAACTATCTGTACTTGACTGTTGCTGACACTGGTGACCTGACAGTAATTACATTATTAATACTCACAAAGTGTCAGTTCTTGCGTTGAAACTGTGAGTTGACTGTCAGGAGACTCAGTTGATAATGATCTAGAAGATCATAGCTCTAACCTGAAATGACACAAGCAGAATCGCAGTAAAGGTAAAGAATATAACTCACCATTGTGTCAGACTTGATTGTTGACTTGAGAGTCTGTGATTTGCAATCTGAGCTATAACTTCTTCTCTGGTGATCAACTAGTATGTTTGAGAGATGAGATGAGATGATACAGCAAGCTGGCAGACTTGCTGCGATGATACAAAATGCCGCCCCCCCCCTCTTTTTGAAAAGTTACTTGACCACGTGCTGGGCAGCCACCAAAGGCCCAAGCATGGTCACTCTATCTGATTGTACTGACAGGTCTCTCAGATAGAAGTTAGTGAATGTGGAATTTGCCGTCCAAGCACAAGGCTGAACAATTTCATTGAGGGATAAGTTCTTCCATAACGGCCATGACGTAGCGATGGCACGAATTTCCTCAGAAGACAGTAGCGGAGGAGCGTCAATGGCCAATTGATATGACCACTTAAAGGTTTTCTTTAACCACGAAGCAATGGTATTCTTAGTAATGTCACGTGTCGCCGAAGGACGAAGGGACAAGAATAACAGACGACGCGAGCCCCGACCGGAATCGGTACGAGTGAGATAGTGGCGTATGGCTCGAACAGGGCATAACAGAAGGTCGTCTTCTAGACCATGTACAAAGTCTGATAACGCAGGAATGGAGTACAAACGTTGCGCACACGGACCTAAGCGAACAGACTCATTTTTGGCGATGAACTCCGGAATAGGCCGAAACGATACACGGGACCAATCCGCCGTCCAGGTCATAGATGATCTCTCAAGAGCATGAAGTTCAGACACTCTAGACGCCAAAGCAAAAGCCGCCAGAAAAACCGTCTTGTAGGCCACAGCTTTAATAGAGGCGGACTCTAAGGGTTCAAAGGGCGGATGAATCAGAGCACACAGAACCACACCAATATCCCATTTAGGTAACAGCTGTCGAGTACGGCGAGACTGTAGCGCAAACGCCCGAATGAGCGCAGAGATATTGTCGTTTAGACTAATGTCGATGCCTGCAGAAAGACGTAAAACCCTAGCCAAAGCAGACTGATACCCCTACATGGTACTGATTTGAAACTTCTTGTCACGATGGAGATGGAGAAGGAAATCAGCACTAAGGAAAACAGAGGCAGAATCGGGATTGGCATCACGTACTCGGCACCAGGAGACGAAATAGGCCCATTTCGCTAGATAGCTGCGATGTAAAAGACCGACTGGGGATGAAAAACATTGTCTTTATTTTTTTTATTTTTTTTTAAATTATGTGAAGTCTGGCATCCCACCTAGACTATCAGCCTGAAATGAACACCCCACATGACAATGTGGGGGGATTGCCACCCAAAAACAGAGGTGGAAATAGAGAGGTCAATACCCGCCTAATGGATTGAGGGATGACGTCTGTAATAAGACAGAAGGCACTGCAGTGACCGAAGTAGAATGCGACCATAATGATTAAGGTCCTGCATAGAAAAAGACAAGTCCTACTAGTTGATGACCAAACAACTAATGCCCACGTCTAAAACTGGTCCAACGGTCTATACGGGACGAAGCATCGAAGCACTTGAAGGAGAGCCATAAACTTGACAGCACCAGCTACAAAGTGTCACACTCTGTAACCATAAGGCTTACATCAATTTGAATGAAGCATGAGACTTACTTTCTCTCCGTGCTCGAACAACAAAAATTGAAAAATGAACTTCCTGTGATCGAACCACAAGGGGCACCACCGTAAGTAAACCGCGATGTGAACGGTCCAAGCGATGAGGGTAAACCCGCGATAAAGACGCATCGCCGAATCGTCCTATTAGCTGTATGAGAAAAACGCCGTAATGCGAAACGCGAATGGCGTTGCTTAAAAACGGCGTAGTGATTTTCCCAAATCTTACAAATCAGTTCAAATTAATTGTACATATACGCTCACGAAAGAGCAGGGTAAAACCTTAGAAATGTACGAGAAAACGACGTTGAGGAGAACAGAAACGACGTTAGTGAAGATGAATCTGAAAATTGTAGTCAAAACTGGAATTTTTTCACAGTGGAGTACGAAACAAAACAGTCGTAGTCTGCGAGACTTGTAATGAGATTTGAAATGCATCTAGGAGATGAACACCATCATTGTTCCCAGCGTTAAACGAGAGCGTTACTCCGAGGAAGTAACCTCCCTGACAATCAACACCAAGAAACTTCCGCGTAAACTAGGAAGATCTTAAATAAGATTAAAAATTCCCCGAAGAGAGCCAACATGTTGATGTCTCTCGCCGGTAGATGAACTAAAAGGTCTTAAATGTCACAAATTGAATTGACCAACCAAAACAATGTTCAAACTAGACTCGCCCCCTTATAGGAGGTCCACTGCACATAAAACCTCAAATGGAATAGAATAAATTATCCGGTTTTTAACTAGACAAGCTCAGCTTAATCTCCGTGGCGCAAACGGAAGCGCCCGGCTGTCTTACCTTAATAAAGATAAGGATGAAATAAATGCTGTAGACCAAAAGATGTTTGGACGAGGCTATATCTAGGAGAAAAATATTGCTAAAGAGCAGTCTGTGGTTCTTCTTACAAGGCTGTATCCGATAACCTCGGACGCAAGTAACTTACAAAGAACAAGAACACCGCCGGATGGAACAGACTTACGATGATTGAGAAACTTCAGGCCTGATCCAACCCGACCACGGACAGGGCAAAGACTCAATAAATACCCCACGTGTCGAACGAGAGCAATTCTAAAGACTTCTCGGAGAAATAAACCTCAAGCAAATAATCATAATTTCTCAGAAAAGGAAAATAAGATTAAAGCTCAACCCAATTTGAATTTTACATCTAATTCAATACAGTGATGGGAAAATTTGGATGTGACAAATGAATACATCACAATGCAATATTTACTAACAGAAAAATGTGATCCAAAGAATAGCACAATTTCTTAATAAACATCTCGTGATCTCTATTGTTGTTCAACACACTCTTGATTACCCAAAGAGAGTAATAAGATAGCTCAATAATATTTAACAAAGAGCCATAGTGTATAGCTTTTGGCTTGTAATGACGAAGACAAACGCAACAACAACACGTAAACACAAAGACAGAGAAAAAACTCTGCAAGTTTCCTTGTTTTCACAATGATATCCAATAAACGAATTATAACACTTGATAAAACAAGAGACTAAATTCTGGTAGGAGCAAACGAACTGCATGCACAGAAGCAAACCTCCCACAATTGGAAAAAGTCGGCAACACAAGAACAAATGACAGACTGCAAACTTTTACTCTGCAGCCTGTAATAATCAGAAGTCATAATACTTTGAAGCATTTATATTCCGTGAAGACAAAACTTTTACCTTCAGTCTGACACTGTAAACATTCTGCAAAGCAGCTGTAAACACAGACGCGACAATCCGACACACGGGACGAGAATATACGTCGCAAATGGAGGTCGTAAATCCGTAATGCGAACATTCAAAGCCGAGAAGAAACGCCCTTCCATAAAATGAGAGGCGGTTTTCTTTAGATAAAATAGCAGTGGAAGATTTAAATCGTAAAGGAGATACAGAACGATTTTTATTCCTAATGTAAGAAACAGCCAGAGAATGACCAAATGACAAAGGAGTCGACGAAGTACACGCGGTGAGATCAAATTCTTTTGTCCGACGGGGACAATGGAGTGATCCGACCGCCATGACCTGGCCATTGTCTGACTGAACAAAGAAACCGGTTTCCCCGACAATGCTATACCAGAGAAAGCTAGACTTTCAAGTACATTCTGGCTAACTCCCCATAGGACGGTCCACTACGGGAAATATTACCAGACACAGAAGAATGTGCCGGACTTTTCAAATTTTAGGAGTACAAATCCAAAACGGAACCCCTATAATTTTAATGTCGTTCACTAAGACAATTTCAAAAACGCGTCTATCGACCTCCGATAGAACGAGGTTTTCAGTAGCATGCAGTAGGCAAGACCTACGTGCATAAGCATAATTTTTCCAAGTACAAGAATCCCAAAAATTCACCCATGTGTTATTTCGATAGCATAATTTATCTTTACACGCGAAACAACGTGAGTGGGCATCAAGCGTGTCGAAACTCGCCCACACGATTGAAGGAATGGGAACAGAATACTCAGACATTATTTACGAAAGGAAATATTTCGAAAATAAACTTTGAACAACAACAAATGTATGACAACAACAACATGTATTGCAATCAAAACTCCCTGACATGCACCACTGGAGGTACAAACGAGAAAGAGGAAGAGTATGGTGGGAGCTGGCTTTTATATCCAGGCTGAGCAGGAGAGCTCTCCTAAAGGGAGACCACTCTCTGGGGGAGGATAACTCCCCAGGAGAGAGTAGGGAGAGCTCCCCTGAAGGGAGATGACTCCCTGGGGAGGATAACTCCCCAGGGGAGATAACTTTTGGTTTTAAACTGGCGTTTAACGTTTGTATTGTATATCTCTGACGGAGATCAAGGTATCAATCAAAGCAGGTGTCGGTTTGGACAATAAATAGCATGGTTTAAGTTACTGTTGAAGCGTGAGACTGTTGAAACACATGCAAAATTCGCTAAATTGTTCTGGAAGAAAAACCACAGCCACAACAAAATGATGACAATGTTAGATTTGAGGTGTATGTTAGCAGTTAAGATGTGACTTAACTTACGGTTTTTGCCCTTGAGAAAATAGGTCAATGTCAGTCATATTCATAGATTTCAGGTCCATCATCAGTTGCATATGTGGTATCAATTTAGAATGCCTAGCTATATTTCATGTTATATCATAATATACAGTATATAACCTGAGAAAATAGATTCAGTCAACTGGGATAGGCTTCTAGTCAGTCACCAATTGCACAAGTATTATGAATTTGGAGAGCCTATCTTCGCTCCTTTAAAAATTATTGCTAATGCTAAATTTGACCTCGATAAAACAGGTGAAGGTCAGTCAATTTCATTAGGCTTCTGATCCATCACCAGCTGCATATGTGGTACATGACAAGAAAGATGGGCAAACAGAGAGACAGACAGACAGATGACACGGAAAATTCAGTTCATTTTGGGGCATCATTACATATCATCTTCAAAGTCTAATTATTCTGTCAAAATGCACAAGAACACACCATTTTACTTCAATTGTAGAGAAGAAAAGCAATTCCGAGTAGGAATCACAATTTATTCTGTATATTTTGCTATTAGTATATAGCATCTTCAGCAGTGAACAAAGTTACAAACAGCTCCATACGCACAGTATACATGTGTATATACAAGGCATAATGTGATCTTAGCCAATACGCATTTATGAATAGGTAAGCCAGTAAATTATATCAGGTTGGACAGATATTAAAATGCCGTCATTTTCAGAAATTGCTAAATGTTAAGCGATAACCTGACAGTGATCTACAAATGGTGTGATTCAGGTGTATATCTGTTACCATGATTCAGTCATAATATTGTCTGTAATATATTTATGTCGACAAGGAATACACATAATTATTTGATAATATTATTAACTGTATGTTGTTTATGATTAATATGAACTTTTTATTTGCTGGAATCCAGCCATTTGTTCCATATGGGCAATATTCTCATCAGCCATCACCATTCAATATGAATGTGATACATGTACAAGTCCATGGCCATTGATACATTATGGTGAAGGTGACCTGTAACACCAGTATACAAAATTATACCGAGCGCATTGAATCCTCACCACATGATGCCGCGGCAGATCAGAACGGAGTGTCGGTAAAATCAGGTGTGTTTTGTACAGGATTCTCTCAATGATGATGCTATACTGTACACATACAAAATATGAAGTTTGATGTGTCGGGCCTATAGCACAAAATCACAAGCAAATTGGTACAACTAGGCACACAGGGTCTCATTTCTGCCGATAACGTGTTGATTTGGGTGGGGGCATCCTCTCAGGGGGAGGTGGGGTGGGGTTGGGAAGGGGCCTAATGTCTCAAGCAGTATTCAAGGTTTTCCATCAATATACTCTATTCCATACCCCATTATTTCAAGCACGTGAAATCAGACAAAACTTATGTGCGGGGAATGTGACTTCCACATCCCTGGCTGCATGGACATGCTAGTGGGGAACCCTCAATCCCAGGTTAATCACCAGCTTGGCATCCGGCCCTATGTTATTCAGCGATGTATTCCTCTACGGACCCTGTTGCCTCGACGGAGGTCTTTGCGCTCATCCAGCGCTTGTTTTCCACTGGCTTGATGGGAACTGCATCGATTTGCCAGGGATAGAGTTAAGGGACATTTTTCGTTGATACAAATTAACGTAGTATCAATTAAATTATGTGAAACATGGGTTTGAACGTTGCTAGGCGACAATAAAACTTTCTCTCAAAGCAGTTAAAAGCTGAATTCATCGGTGTTGTACAAAAAGTGACGGTAAAGACAAATTGTGCATTAACATGATTAAGGTCATGTGGACGGAGTGTGGTTGCTTCAAATTGCTGGACTCAAGTGTTGTGACCAGGAAGTCACGTCATCCGTGACGTCATCGTCGCGTCACGCACGCATCAGCCTCAGCTCTCAAATTACCCTTTAAAAGAATATATGGTGTAGACATAGCAAACTCTTGTTAAGTGTAGAATAAAGTTCCGGTAAAGACACAAAAAAGATGTACGTAAGCATAGACTTCACAATCCTGTATTTTGCTTGAAAATCCGCGGCTGAGTGAACAAGTTCTTCCCAACTCAAGCAACGCACTGAACAGGCATCATCCCTACTAGTCCTGGTTCGTCTGACAAATCCGACCCATGACAGAAGACGAATTCGTCGGGACTAAGATTAGTCGTTTATTAATAGACTTTCCGAACAGCCGTCGTGACCTCATGGTCAAAGGTCAGAGATCAAAGGTCACTGGCGAGTGGATATGGGAGACGATTTGCAGCGAACCAAATTTGAGGTCGAGGTCAGAGATCAAAGGGCACTGTGATCACTGTAAAACTCGAAAATTTAGATCAAGGCCAAAGGTCACTGTGATCACAAAGTCAGGAAATCATTAAACATCACTTTTGTGTGTGTCCATAGATACATTAGGGTGAGACATTACGTACAAAAATTTAGGTTGGGGTCAAAGGCCAAGGTCACTGTCACCCAAAAATCAGTTAATTGTTAAAAATAGCGGTTTTTTTGTCCGTTAAATGGAGACGATGTTTCTAATACTAAAATTTAGGTGAAAGCCAACTTTGGCTCTTGTTATAACTGCAGAAAATGGTTTCTTTATATCTCATCAATGACTCCGTCCGATCCAGATATTGCAACTGAATGTATAGGAGAGCGGGGAATTCAAGGTAACTGTGAAAACGTTGGCCTCCCTCGCCGAGATTTGCTGTTGATCTTTAATCCAGGAGGGAATAGGCCTGATCAGGTTATTTGCTGATATCTTTTCATTTGCAGACCATACAACTCTGAAATTACAGTATGTGTTAGCAAACTAGATTTTGTGACCCATTATAAAATATTAGACTTCAAATATTTATACAGCAAATTTGTCCATCTGGTCTATCTAAATTGCCTGTTACGTCAGTCAACGACACAGTCAATCGCCACACTCGGACCCTGGTTCAAACTGAACTATGATATATGCCCGCGCTGATGAATTAAATATATTTCGCTGACATGAAGCAACGTAACATTGTCCAAGTCTACATGTCAATATGTGATGTCTAGTACTATAATATCACTTGTCTTTATTGCACCATGTCCTGTCTGTGTCCTGTGTGCTGTCCTCAGTGTTTTATAGGGTGGATGGAGGGTGTCTGGTTCCATGCTGCTTCAGAGATTTCTTCTTTGAAGTGGCAGGAACGCAACTTGACTGGGTGCAGGTGCTTAGTTGGTTCGTCGCGATATAGCTGAAATATTGTTGAAAGCGACGTTAAATTCTATTCACTCACTCACTTGCTATAACATATAAACGTGATGCTGTGAAAAGTTTGTGCGAAATGTTTGCCGATATTCTACGAGATCCCAGAACGACAATTTCTGTCTAAAGTTTCACTTTGACAGTGATTGACGTTTATTTCACGAATATTAACACCTTCGCACGGCACGATCTTTTGATATTTTCTACCGCCTGACAAAGCCAGACTTTTCGGAGGGAGTAAACCTTTTGATGTTACGTTTACCACGCACACTGTCTGGAAATGATGCGATGTTTGTCTTTGTGTGTCTGAACCTCACATTACCCAGCCCGGCGCGGGGGATCGAGACTAGCGTGGGCCTCACCCCACCTGAAGAGTGGGCGGGTGAGGTGGGTAAGTAATTATTGCACGTATTATACACCCTACTGAATCGACAAGTATGATTATAGGTGAATGCACCAGTCCATTTGTCATGCGACCATGAACTGTAGGTTGGATCACTTCACATTGAAGCCGCATAACAGCTGCAATGTTATAATGAGGCAACATATGATTATATATCAGATATGTCGACAGTCCATGATGGTAGCTACCATTTGTCTTGGCAACAGTCCATTTGGCGAATCATTGGATCAGACGATGTGCTCTCTGTGCATCATTCACAAGTGCATGTTGACCTACCATGGACTGTCGATCGGTCCGATGATGATACCATGGACTGTCGTAATATCATACAGACAGAGAATAAACTATTAATGGTTCATATTCCTCTTAAACACACACAAGTGGAAGGAATCGAGAGATGAATGAGTCAGTGATACATGAGGCAGGTAGTAAGTTCCCACGTGTTCATTTTGTGCTCATTTCCTCACACTATAATTCGATGCTAATACCTACCATGGACTGTCTACCAACACCTAAAAACACCTCTCGCCGCAAAAATGTTTAAAATTTTTGTTAACTTGAAATAGTAATCACCCTACATTTGGTGACAATATAGTACGATATCTCTCCTTCAAAAAATGACTGGACGCCAGTAACCGTAACCTGTCATCGATATGCTGAAAATCGTTCATTTTCGGCTGTGGTCACTGTCGTCTGGTCAGACACACGCCCACGCTTGATAACGAAAGCACCGAAAACCTACCATTGACTGTGATTTGACACGTGACCGGCAGTTTTCACCAGGTTGGGGAAAATACCTCGATCGAGGTATTATACCTTTATCAGGGTATTATACCTCGATCGAGGTATACATGTAGGCCTATACCTCGATTGGGGTATAGGGCCATTTCAACTTCAGTTTTTGTATATTTATGGAAAATATGGACATCCACACATACCCCGGACTGCAGGGATCTTTCAACAACATCTATGGCTTCATTTGTTCCATGATTTTCACAGCAACTTATTGCTTCGTTTTATGCGACTAATCATTC
Source organism: Hanleya hanleyi (assembly GCA_036873755.1). NCBI lineage: Eukaryota > Metazoa > Mollusca > Polyplacophora > Lepidopleurida > Hanleyidae > Hanleya > Hanleya hanleyi. Next base: position 25,078 of record JAVTVY010004926.1, read on the forward strand.
AAACTAGCCACTTTAATATTTCAAAAATGAAACATGGCTTCAAATGACATATTCGGTGAAATTTATTATGTAAATGAAAATGGCATGTAATGGCATACTTCCATCTCAAAGTCATATCCAAGTTGCATGAATGTAGATGCACCGACTGATGAATAAATTAGATTAAATTGTCTGATGCAATGCACAATCTCCTAGCATGCGCACACATGGCAGAGTCATAATACCCAGAGCAGAGGTCTGTTTTTATGTGCACATGCTAGCAGTTTAGATTATGTGTGTCAGTTAAACTTGGTTTATTAACAAGGCATTGTCTCTCAAATCCTGCAATTTGCGCATGACCTGGACATGGAAATATGCCACCACATGCTATTTTCATTTACAGAATAAATATCACCGAATATGTCATTTGAAGCCATGTTTCATTTTTGAAATTTTGAAGTGGCTAATTTGAATGATTAGTCACATAAAACGAAGGAATAAATTGATGTGAAAATCATGGAACAATGAAGCCATAGATGCTGTTGAAAGATTGATGCAGTCCGGCGTATTCGTGGATGTCCACATTTTCCATAAACATATAAAAACTGAAGTTGACATAGCCCTATACCCCAATCGAGGTATAGGCCTATACCTCAATCGAGGTATAATTTAATAATACCCCGATCAAGGTATTTTCGGAATTTCCCCAACCTGTTCACCTATAATCATACTTGTCGATTCAGTAGGGTGTTATATATATAGCCAGGTCCTGTGTTAACCGTATTGATGACGATATTTTGCAGGTATTGTGCTATGCACTGTGACTGCAGTACTTTTTAGTGCATCGTCATAGGCCCCATACATCTGTATATGAGCGTAAACAAGCAAAGAGCACGTGTTAGTATCTATTCTAGGTCATGTGTTTTCCGATGGAAATGATAATAAGTAAGTTACTCACCAGTCAACTTTGCATGAGGCGTGTAACGGTCCAGCCGATGTACCCATATAGAGAAAACATAGCAGTGTCGTGAATAAAATGACCTTCATTCCGTCCTATTGTGAGCTGGACTGGACACTAGACTTTCACAGTACACCTGTACGCGGATAGAATGGGCTAATTTGTGAAGTTACCGGTCCAAGTCAGACAACCTCGTGAGTTGACTGGTTGTCTGCCCCTGCTCTTTCGTGTTACATAAACACACTCGCACGTGATTTAATGATGTCAAATGAAAGATGACGAGTAAATATTGACACCGAATAAATCGAATGAAGCGGTCGAGATGATATCTATCTCTACCATTAAAGTTATAATGTATGTCTGTTTGTCCGTATGTTTGTCGCTCTGTGTTTTTACAACTCGATGACCACGCGATGTCGAGATACAGTATATATACGGTACGCCATTCGAAAGGTTGACACGGAGTTTAATAGCTATAGAACCTTTGCTGTGTAGGTGGGCGTGATTTACAGGATGCCTGTCACATTCCTGGGCTAACCCGGAGTGTGACAGATCAATTCCCCGGGGGTGGGATATGCCCACCTCCAAATTGTGGTTTCCTACACAGGCAAACTTTCACCAACCAGTACCGTTCAGTTCTGTACCAATTGGTACCGTTCAGTTTCCTGTTGGTACCCTCTAGGTAACTTGTTGGTACTGCACGGATATTTTAGGCTTGGTACCGTTAGGTCCTGACTGAACAGTACCGTGCAGTTACCAATCAGTCACCACACGGTAGTATATGCCAGGTTCTTTCCAGTTACCTACCAGTAACTGATTGGTAACCGATTGGTAGCCACCATCATCCTAACTTTACAGTACCGTGCAGTTCTGACTTGTAGGGTACTGGTCAGTTACTGATTGGTAACCACTAGGTTATACCGTATAAGTGAGGTTACTGCTTGGTGACAGCTTGGTACTGTTCAGCTACCGATTGGTATCACGGGTTGGTTCCACAAAGTGGCAACTGATTGGTGACCACTTGGTACCTTCGTGTAACTGATTGGTAGAACAGATGTTTTATTGAAAAGGTACCAATTGGTAGCCAATCATTGGTGACCACTTGGTACCATTCAGTAACTGGTTGGTACCACACTTTATTCGACAAAAGTACCCATTGGTAACTGATTGGTGACCACTTGGTACCAATCAGTAACCGGTTGGTACCCATTGGTAACTGATTGGTGACCACTTGGTACCAATCAGTAACTGGTTGGTACCACACACATACCAATTGGTAACTGATTGGTGACCACTTGGTACCAATCAGTAACAGGTACCGCAGCTGTTCTTCCACAAAATACTAAATGATAGGGGAGATATATTTCATTTATGGTGTATCAATTTTTATTTAAATACGACCAAGATACTTGCATGTGGATGGTTATTCAATAAAAAAGAAAACAAACGTTACCTTTTTCGCAGACAATTCACACCACATTTTCGTCATATGCCCTAGATAAGCATGTTGTATATTTTTTCTATGCACTTCCTATAATCTCTGGGAACATGGCAATCACACACAATATGTGTTTTAAGCACAATTTATTTTTCAGCAATTTTCAAACATTATCAAGTTGAGAAATTCAACATTCTCAAGGAATAAAAATGAAAGGCATATTTATTACACAATTGTCGAGTCTTGTTTTTTCTAATGATCCTCTCATACGATAGCATGAAATTAGAATTCACGGTAAGTTACCATGCATGATCTAAAGAACAAACATTTCTTTTCATATAAATCATTTTGATTATTCCTTACATACTATCTGGTAAAAAATAATTGTAGATCTTCAACTGAAATAACTTTCAAACAAAATATCAAAGATTTGCTGATATTGCTGGAATTGGTAAATTCAATTTATTCACTGGGCTGGAAATAAGGCGTGGTTATGGGAACCTATTTACAGGTTACTGTGAAATTTGAGGTGGTCTGGTTATTGGGTAACCTTCTGGCAACTTGTTACCTGAATAACAGGTTACCAGTTATTTCCGGCCCTGTATTCACATTGTAATTCCATTATAGCAGGAATCCAAGACCGTGTAAGAATTAGTTTCCAAAAACTTTCATGTGAAAAATCTTTTTATCCAAGCCAACTTTAAAGCTTTGTTCATTTGAACGAAATCTGGGGCATTTGATCTAAAGACATGATCATGCCTGATGAGTATCTAGGCATGAGGAGTATTTTCTCGCCTTTGTTATTCAATATAAATTTGAACAATGTTGTTAAGCTTATTTATCATTTTACAGAACCTTGCTATCCCTTGTGCATTATAGTAAAATTCTACATTCTCTTTGCAGTTTATTTATATCTTTCTGGAAGTTTAATTCCCAATGATTTCACCAATTTAGTTCTTATTAGCTGCAGCTGTTATTTCAAACTCCGAACAGCGCATGTCAGCTGAACGACTGTCGTCTGGCTGACGATAGTCGTTCAGATGTATGCGCTGTTCGGAGTTTGTGAGCAAAAGGCGGTTATGTCCCCTTCTCTCTAGACAAACCACTAGGGGGCGTTGGGTGTAAAGCAGACGACATGTGCAGCAAAGGAAGTTCTGGCAACATTTCGTTGCACAGCAGTGAAAAAGAAGTATTAATTTGTTCCATTATGTCAGAAATTGGAGTAGAGGAGGTCTTTCAGATCATTTAGGACGAGTGGGACTTCGTGTTGAACTTTTTATACATTCCGGATGACTACAGTCTACACGCTGACTGAATCAACTCAGTGAACAGGTCACAGCAGCAACAACAACAACACCATGCTGACAAATAGCAGAAACTTGCAGCTTGCACTCGGACTCAAAAGTTGCAGATTGTAAGATTCAACAGTCACCAGTTGAATTTTATGCAACCCCAGGTTGGGCCACACAGTCTTTCTCTGAGAAGCAATGCCAAAAATACCAGGTAACTCAATGATCTCAATTTTTGCTTTGATTTTGTCAAAATCAACAAATCCAGTTGTCAGCTTTTTTTCTTCGACAATTTAAATACTGGTATCATTCTTATACGTAACATTTTGCTCAAACTTTATGCGAATTTGTTTGATTCCCTTAAATTATTTTTCGCAGAAATTTGATATCACAATTTTGCAAGGTTGAATAAATCTTTATGGTAATGAAAAAGTGAAAAACGTTATATCTTGAACAACTCTCTAATGAGACTCAGAGTGGAGAACAATACATCTGCTGTTCCATCAGCTGCCAACGACTCGTGCAGCTACGGGTGTCCGACCTATTATCGTGTGTTTTTGAAGGTTTATTTGGAATATATAAAAAGTACTTCTTGAAATGATATGAAAACTGACACGATGATTGCTGAGCTCGTCGGCTATCTTCCGTTATGAATTCAATCCATGACGTCACTCCCTTCTGCAAGTGCGAGAGCTATTTTTAAATCGACTTTTCAGCTCAGTTCCCACCGTGGACAGTACCAGTTATCGGACACCCATCGTGAACAAGAATTTGACGTTGAAGTACAATGTATTTTCAAGTTTTGTGCATGACAATCGTTAGTTCTGTCGTTTAAGATGATACAGGCCTCGAAATAAGACAGCACGGGGTGATCAAAAAATTGATCCCCTGATTTTTGACCCAGGTGATCAATTTTTTGATCTCCTAGTAGATCGACAAGGTAACCAATCGATCACCTGAATCGATCACCTACAACTAGAGATTACATGACGACATGACTAGCCCCCAACCCGTTTTTTTTGCATAGTTAATAAATAAAATAATTGTTACTACAAGAGAAATAACCAGAAACCTAACACTGTCAACAATAAAACTTCGTCGTGTCAAATCCTGATGATTGTGTATCGACCAGTCGCTAGATAGCCCACCTATTTCTGGTTCAAATTGAGCATTATATCGTAAAAATAGCCCCACCTGTCATCACTTTCTTTCTGGAATATCTGTAGAATCTTAATTACGTGTTAATGTTGGAATTTATTCACTCTTTCGTATAAAATTCTGCATAAATGAAGAGGACGATCTGTCCCAAAGTTATCAAAACGGGCGACTTATTTGCACTGCGTAACACCGGCCTACGCCGATTGGTTGAACTCGGCAGAAACAAGTTCAGTGATTGGCCAGTTAATCCGGCTGACCAATCACAAAGCGTGTTATTCAAAACCTTCGGGAAACACCTGCTGTGCAAATGGCGGGATATGACAGAGTATATCAGTCGGTATTTCACTCCGTGAATGTGGACCATTTTACAAGCTTTTTTGATTGAAATTTCTTCGCTATTATGATTGTAGACAATAACAATGCTTTTAAATTTAACCGAACCATGTTGTTCACGATAAACTTTTGTACCGATCACCCGACATAACTGGGGAGATCAAATTATCGTTCTGCTGAAATCTCGTTGAGGCGATCGAGGGGTGATCGATCGGTTCGATCGCCTACTATATCGAGGCCTGTGATATGATCATTGTTCAATTTCTAGACGTATTTACTTGAGAGCAAGATCCGGAAGACAGGGTGGTAGATCGAATTTCGCACCCCGCCACAACATGAGAAATTTCGAATTTTGATCAAAACAAAATTTATGTTACATTTCAATTTTTCGACTTTCGTGTCTACCTATAATTCTATATTTTGCATAACAATTAGAAATGATCTCCCCTTTGTTCTGACATATTATTGCCTTGTCATCACGAGCACAACACTAGCTAAGATTCATAGCGTCTCCCTTCCCTCACCGCTATGCCGACGACAAATACATTTCCCTGGTGGTAGCTCGAACATCTCCATGGCGCACTTATTATTACCTTTGCTCCCTATTGGACCTTCAACTTGAGAAAATGGGCCGCCATGAATAAAAATACAGAAATGGCAGACTAAATGGCCATTCGTCGGTCAAAAATTAATTACAGACGTTAAAATTATTCCTATGGAGCCTCAAAATCACCTGAAATCGAGGGTCAAGAAGATGGGCATTTCCGTCATAATAGACCCCGTGTATACAGGGGATGATGATCACAACACCGATTATGGGTATTTTTTATTCATGGCGGCCCTTTTTCTCAAGTAATGAAGGTCCAATAGGGCGCAAATGTAATAATAAGTGCGCCATGGAGATGTTCGAATTACCACCAGGGAAATGTATTTGTCGTCGGCATAGTGGTGAGGGAAGGGAGAGATGCGTGTCCGATAACTGACCTGTCCGATAACTGTTCTGACATCCGTAGGGTAAAGATTCAATGGCTGTATGTACACCGGTTTTCCGTAATTCAATTGATCTCTGTACATCAAATATTTCTGAAACTTCGATGTTTTGTGAACTATGCATCGTCCGATAATGTCAGAAAATCGTCACACGCACCAGGATTTTATTTTTATTTTATTTTTGTTTTTCATTATTTATGGCAATTTATCTGTAATTCCTAAATTAATGTTAATCATATTAAAGCCGTACCCCAGGCATGGACGGGAACAGCCAGCTGTGAGGCTGGGTTGCCCCGAGGCTATACGGTACGATTTTGGAGGCTAAAATAACACCGAAGCAAAATTTATTCACCAAAAATGATCTTCATATTAGAGAGAGAATCAAGATAATACTCAATGAATATTCAAATAATTGCAGGTTTTATTCAAGGAAGAAAGGTTAATGTGAAAAAGAAAATTATATATCACTAAAAAATTTGTATGAAACCCTTTCAAAGGAAATGACCAATTTCATATTACATTTTTATTCCATCCAGGTAAAATACAGTATGACATGGGGAATATGGAGGGTAGGCCTACTCTGCAGTCTTCAGAAAAATGTCCAGGAATAGGTATGTGGGTAATAGATACCGGTACCGCATATGTATTTTGACAAGTTATAAACACATCTGTCACTCATGTTCTTACCCCCCCTGTCTTTTTAAGGGGAAGGGAATGTTCGCATGCAGTCCCTGTCGGTATGGCAGAACTTATCCAGACAATATCTTGGCTACTATTAATCGACTTTTAGAGTGAGTGAGTGAATATGATTTAACGTCGCTTTCAACTATATTTCAGTCATATCACGACGTTGGGTCGATGGGCTTGGGGTCCTATTCCTTTTCACACCCGGGAACCCCACGGGTGCTCGATTTATTGAGACATTCTTTCTTTAAAAGATTCTTAGTTCCTTGCAGAGATATGCATTGTCACATATTTTACCCGTTAAAATATTTTGCTGAATTATGCCTGTGTATCGTAAACGTCATCGTAAACGTCAAGAAATAAGCTTATCTGGTCCATTATATCAGTAACTTTTTTACACGGAAGAGATGCTTTAGGGTCACCTGGCAGATGTGACTTTTTCTTACTCTTAATTCATTGTTCACAGAGTTGTGGCCCTTTATCAATGACATCAATACACTTTTGTACATTGTCACTATCTCTGCCACAAACTCGCACATTCATTGGCTATTTTACTTGCTTTGAGACAACCATGTAGGATAAAATTGTGACAAACGGGTTCGAAATAATCACAAACAGGTTCGAAATATTTTTGTGATCGGTTCAGTGTTGCCATTGTGCCACGTGCACTGATAAATTCGCACTTGTTGACGTTACGCTGCATCAAGCTAGTTTGAAATAAACGCAAACCATTGAGCATAGTTTCTCTCAATTTTTGGAAGTGGTTGATGTAAATATGGTCTTCCCTGTGATATGGACAGTCACACTTTACTAGTAAAATTATTGAAGAATAAAATATCATGGGTGCCAAAACCCTTATCTTGGTTTGAGGGATCTTCCATTGTTATTTACTCAAATGCTAGTTCTCTCAGTTGATTAGTCAACTGGACCAATTGACAATCAGGAAGGAATAATTACAGAATCTTTAATATTTGATAGTTTGTATTGTGCAAGTCCCCCATTTGGTCCAAATGTTTAGGGATATATTTTGGTGAGAGCATAAGAAGGAAATCAGGTTCCCATTTGCAAAAGGCGTATCCTATTACAAATGGTACCACCATCTACCGTTTTCATTTTTCATCTATGACGGACCCACATTTTTGTGTTTAATTTATTGTTTGTAGAAGCTAATAATCCAAACTGTATACAATTATCACCCCAGAATGGATTGAAAGGATGATGAAACACCAAGCAAAATTCATTTATGTGAATTTGGAGAACGTCGTTCTGTCAAATCCATTTTGAATGCTTCATGATGTTCACATGACATTAGCAATATTATACAAATGACGTTAGCAACATTTTTCCCAGTGCTCAAAATTATGTTTAGGCAATATTAAGCAAGATCACAAGTTGGTAATTTTTTTGTTATCTACCTTGACAGAGCTGATGTTAGACACCATTTTTTTCTCATCTCTCATTATTCCCATTTGCTCAAATTTTTTTACTAGCTTGATGAGTCAGTAGTGAACAGATAATGAAAAGTATATTATAAAGGTTTAACAGCTATTCATTTTGTTTTTCTTTGGTTATCTTGATTTTGGAATGTTGCTAATTAATGTCAATTTTTTCTATGACAGATTTTGGTACCTTTTATAATAGAATATGCCAAACTTGAAAAATGGTACTAAAATATAATCTGAACAATGTCTAATACCAACCAAGGAGATGCTGATCCATCCTTACAAATATATCTCTGGATGTTTTATTTACTGACCATGTTGTTCATGTGCTAATAAACTGCTCCTATTTGTTCTTGTGTTACCTCAAACTTCCATTTATCTTTCAGCTTGCAGTACCAGGCGATATGACTAAATACAGAGCCAGAGCAAGACATGTTGAAAATTCAGACCCTCTCCTGTTCATACCACAACATGACAAATGAGGATGAATCCTAGCTGCTGAGGGAAAATTCATCAGAAACCACTGATACATACATATACTTGTGAAAACTGAGCACTATCAACATCTCTCCATGATGACAATTACTACTGTCAATCAGGTTACCAACAGGTTACCTCCTCCAGAAAACCAACATGGCAGTTTAGTGCAACAACATAACCTGTTCAGAATACTACTTAAAAAATGTAAAGTGTGTGTATTTCAGTCCAGTATACCTTTTAACCACAACATACTGATTGAACATGATCAGTTGATGATTGGACATTTAACACGATCGACAAATTAATGACCAAGGACCAAATACTAGTCTAGCAGTAGTGACCCAGCAGGGAATGTGATAAAGTGGTATAAATAGAACATTGACCAATGACTTACTTTGGTGTTTTTTAAATGTTGAATGTTAGAGCTTGTAAATTTATCAACCCAAATTTTGCACGCAAGCAGATATGCCCAGTAAGGTAACGTGGGGTAACTTTGACAGTGGGACAACTTTGACACCTTTTTGTTTTAGTTATATTAGCATACTGTTACAGCTCATAGACAGTTATCTCATATTTATATAATAAGATGCTGTTATCTGCTGAGGCAGCAGGGGGTAGATGGCCAGCCATGTGACACTCTTCATAAGATGGCCACTTAACATGTTGTAGTTGGCACTGGTGTAACTGTTAAAAGATTGACACAAAAACTTCTACATGTATGGTGAAGATCTGCAATGTTTTGAGTTTATAGTAAAAATACACTATTTTAGAAGTAGTAATCATTGATGTAGTAGCTTCATCCAATTCTTTCTTGTTGCCACTATTTTCAGTAAATTTGTGTATTTGGGGTAACTTTGACACCACGTTCACCACTGATTCCCATGATGATGTCAAAGTCATCCCGGCTCAACATGTCAAAAGTTACCCCAGCTGGTTTGCTATGACTTTGATGATGCATGTCAATGTTACCCCAGGGCATTCACCATGGGGTAACATTGACACATGTTCTTCTTAAAATTTACATGCAATAAATATCTGTGGTTATCACACTTAATCAGAACAGGTCCAAATGTATCCAGTGTGGATTCATAATGGTACCCAGTGTTGACATAGTGGGTTCTGGTCTCCAAATCAGCTTGGTGATAAAGTTGTGTCAAAGTTACCACGTTTTACCTTATACTCAATTGCGAGGACACTTATTCCTGCCTGCTTCACATGCTTGCTAGTGTATTTCAAATTACAGACTCGTTTCATGATCATAAATATTACATCCAATTTATGGACATTCTTCAGTTGTAAGATTGATCCGGGTTCATGTTGGTTTACAGAAAGATGTAATATACATAAAATAAAGACTTGAAGTACGCAAAGCTTACCTCGTGTAATTTGTTATGAGACAGTCGTGCAGATCAGATCAAGATCTGAAATCAGGAAATCTTTTACTGTGTATGACAGCTAAGAGGATTTTATTTATCCTTTATTTATCTTCTTGGACTGATGGGTATCTCTGATATTTGTGATCCCACATAGCATACCGAATAATACAGATCTTAGTAAATTAATATCTTATCACAGCTCTCCTGTAGAGACATATGGGGGGGGGGGGGTAATGTCACACTCAAGGTTATTTCACTCATATGGTGACAGCCAGTTTTAATGGTGGAGAAAGCCGGAATTCTCTGAGAGGTGAGCAAGTAACTGGCAAACTTTTAAACATGCACCAGCAGGGCTCCAACCCATGCTGGTTCAGCAGTTTGGCTAACGATCACTAGCGAACCGCCTTGGACCACTCCGAGGTAATCGCCACTCACTAGACATATACATAGACTTATCCTAGACATCAATAATGTATTCTGAAAATGTATAAAAAATATCTTGACAACACATTTTTTATCAATTCCCCAAATATCCCAAAATTATTTTTTCCTCCAAAAATAGATTAATAATGATTTTTCAAAGCATATTATTTATATATAAATAAATACATAAGAAATTATTTTTGAAAGCAGCCTTGTACATATCTTCCTGGTAACTGGTTGGTAACAGGTTGGTACTGGTCAGTTACAGCTCAGTACTGAGTGGTCACAGTTCAGTGGTGGATATGCACATATCTTCCTGGTAACTGGTTGGTAACAGGTTGGTACTGATCAGTTACAGCTCAGTACTGAGTGGTTAGAGTTAAGTAGTGGATGTGTGACTGGTTGGTACTGTTCTGTTTACAGGTTGGTACCACTCAGTTACAGCCCAGTACTGAGTGGTTACAGTTCAGTACTGGGTGGTTACAGTTCAGTACTGGGTGGATAATTGCCATCTGTAACTGATTGGTACTGATCAGTAGCAGCTTGGTACTGTTCTGTTACAGGTTGGTACTGGTCAGCTACAGCTCGGTACTGAGTGGTTACAGTTCAGTAGTGGATGTGTAACTGTTTGGTACACTGTTCTGTCACAGGTTGGTACTACTCCGTTACAGCTCAATACTGAATGGCTACAGTTCAGTAGTGGATGTGTACATATCTTCCTGGTAACAGGTTGGTACTGGTCAGTTACAGCTCAGTACTGAGTGGTTACAGCTCAGTAGTGGATGTGTAACTGGTTGTACTGTTCTGTCACAGGTTGGTACCACTCAGTTACAGCTCAGTACTGAATGGCTACAGTTCAGTAGTGGATGTGTACATATCTTACTGGTAACTGGTTGGTAACAGGTTGATACTGTTCTGTTACAGGTTGGTACTGTTCCATTACAGCTCAGTACCGAGTGGTTACAGTTCAGTAGTGGATGTGTACATATCACCATGGTAACTAGTTGGTAACAGGTTGGTACTGTTCTGTTGCAGCTTGGTACAGTTCAGTAATACCAATGGATCATACCACTCCGTCTCAGTAACTGGTTGGTTCCGATCAGTAACTGACCTTGTCAACAGGTAGGTACTGAGTGGGGGCCCTTTTTTGCAGTACCAATCAGTTGAAAACTGACCTGTAACAGGTCAGTTACTGAGTGGTACCAACCTGTCAAAAATTACCTGTGTAAGACATCGAACCCATATCAAACCCCTATTTAGCCTTAAAAATATGCTAAAATGCAGAAAATCAAGCGTAAAAAAAATTAGTACGTAATTGACTGGATGGATGAAACCAAGCTGGAAGGCTATACCAGAATCACGTACAATTCCGGTTTGTAAGTCGTGTATATTTACACTTGTGACTTTACTGCATGGTATCTTACTGTCAAGTATATGGAACCCTTATAGTGGAAGAAAATATAAAGGTTATACGAGCAATAGCAGTCTATGGGGGAGGGAGGGGAGGCGGTGGCATTGACTTTTAGAAGTAATACAATTTCCATTCATAAAGGACAAGGTAGCCACCATTAAATAATTAACATTGCCCAGTGTTTTCATTGCTTTGACCGTACTTTCACGAAGATATATCAAACTGTGTGGAACCTGAAAGAATGTTAGGGTTGGTAACTGATGGGTACCACTTGGTCACAATTTGGTACCCACCAAGTTACTGATTGGCGACTGCACGGTACCTGGAGGAATATTAGGGTTGGTAACTGATGGGTACCACTTGGTCACAGGTTGGTACCCACCAAGTTACTGATTGGTGACTGCACGGTACCTGGAGGAATATTAAGGTTGGTAACTGATGGGTACCACTTGGTCACAGGTTGGTACCCACCAAGTTACTGATTGGTGACTGCACGGTACCTGGAGGAATATTAGGGTTGGTAACTGATGGGTACCACTTGGTCACAGGTTGGTACCTACCAAGTTACTGATTGATGACTGCACGGTACCTGGAGGAATATTAGGGTTGGTAACTGATGGGTACCACTTGGTCACAGGTTGGTACCCACCAAGTTACTGATTGGTGACTGCACGGTACCTGGAGGAATATTAGGGTTGGTAACTGATGGGTACCACTTGGTCACAGGTTGGTACCCATCAAGTTACTGATTGGTGACTGCACGGTACCTGGAGGATATTAGGGTTGGTAACTGATGGGTACCACTTGGTCACAAGTTGGTACCCACAAAGTTACTGATTGGTGACTGCACGGTACCTGGAGGAATATTAGGGTTGGTAACTGATGGGTACCACTTGGTCACAGGTTGGTACCCACCAAGTTACTGATTGGTGACTGCACGGTACACAGGCAAGCCGTCACCAACCAGTACCACTCAGTAACTGATTGGCTACTGATTGGTGGGCAACTGATTGGTACTGGTAGGAAAGGTCCCCTTGCGGTACCGTTCAGTTCCCCACCAATCAGTAGCCAATCAGTTACTGAGTGGTACTGGTCAGTTACCAATTGGTTACCAACTTGGTTGGTACCAACCTGTTACCAACCCTACTATTCATTCAGGTACCGTGCGATCATAATCAATAACTGGTAGGTACCTGTGATCAGTCCAGGTACAGTGTCACCAATCAGTGAGGTACCAACCTGTGACAAGTGGTACCCATCGGTTACCTATCCAGGCCACCCGTGCAGTCACCAATCAGTAACTTGGTGGGTACCAACCTGTGACCAAGTGGTACCCATCAGTTACCAACCCTAATATTCCTCCAGGTACAGTGCAGTCACCAATCAGTAACTTGGTGGGTACCAACCTGTGACCAAGTGGTACCCATCAGTTACCAACCCTAATATTCCTCCAGGTACCGTGCAGTCACCAATCAGTAACTTGGTGGGTACCAACTTGTGACCAAGTGGTACCCATCAGTTACCAACCCTAATATTCCGCCAGGTACTGTCCAGTCACCAATCAGTAACTTGGTGGGTACCAACCTGTGACCAAGTGGTACCCATCAGTTACCAACCCTAATATTCCTCCAAGTACCGTGCAGTCACCAATCAATAACTTGGTGGGTACCAACCTGTGACCAAGTGGTACCCATCAGTTACCAACCCTAATATTCCTCCAGGTACCGTGCAGTCACCAATCAGTAACTTGGTGGGTACCAACTTGTGACCAAGTGGTACCCATCAGTTATCAACCCTAATATTCCTCCAGGTACCGTGCAGTCACCAATCAGTAACTTGGTGGGTACCAACCTGTGACCAAGTGGTACCCATCAGTTACCAACCCTAATATTCCTCCAGGTACCGTGCAGTCACCAATCAATAACTTGGTGGGTACCAACCTGTGACCAAGTGGTACCCATCAGTTACCAACCCTAATATTCCTC
>JAVTVY010004927.1:0-37714 GCA_036873755.1 Hanleya hanleyi
TTAGTCGGGTGAAAGAAGACTGTATCTTTGGTTATTTGAAAGAAATCGTAAAGAAATCAACGTTGTTGCATACGTTTTAATGTATGTCTTATGCTGTGTTGTTTTGATTACATCTGTATTACTGGGTTGTCGACTTGTTTTTGTTGGAATACTTAGAATTTTGTTTGATCGTCGATATATAGCTGAAATATTGCTGAAAGCGACGTTAAACCTTAATTCTCTCTCTCTATCTAATTAATATCCTGATGTGATTGATCGTGGTCAATACTGTGTACATGGTTCTGATTCCTCAACGAATTATCGACCTATATCTAATATGACTCAATTCTACTGAGAATGTAAATCAGTCGAGATGGATTAGTCTTTTTCAAAGTAAGGGAAATTATATTCAAATATGACTACAGGGTTCACCTGTCTGCGAAATGATTAATTGGCCCGCTTGTGTGGTGTTATTGAAGTGTAAGCTGAGATGGTTTGACCTGGTGCGAGACCGTCGGTTTCGTCACTCTGTATCATCATGGCAGAGCCAATTGCTGTGGTATTTATATTGGCTTTTCAAACACTATCTTGCGTCCAATATCTGCAGCGAAAGTGAGGACGAACGAAACAAATCATGCATACAGCGGTTACTTCCGTATGACGCCACAGTGACCTTTTCTTGAGTAAAAAAGTCGACACGATCCGGTATTAGTGTAGACGGACTGGGGTTACGAGAAGGACAACTCCGATTTAATCAAGTTTTCCCAGACTGGGATTAACGCCAAATCGAAGAGCAAGCACCCGGAATTGATTACAGCCTATGAGATTTAACTCCCGAAAAAAATCTTCTATTTTTCGGTGGCTCAATCCCTCGAACTCTAATCTATAGCCCGTAATAAATTGTTATTTGTTAAAATCATGAATTGTTTTTACAACTTAAGTAATATTCCACCGCGCCAAACTTTTACCCGATTTTTGGAGCAATCATATCGTGATTTAAATTATATTTTCCAGACGAATATTTCAAATGGCGACACATTTGGTGCCAATGATAATTGAATAATTGTCAGTAATTGCCCTTGGGATAATACAATATGTAGTTGCCACAAGAGATATTTTGGAAGTGTGTTTTTTTTGGTGTGGGGGGGGGGAGGATTGCGAATAAAATGAGCTACAATTTTGTGTTCAATAAACATTTTCCATCTGTTATACATATTATAGGCCTTCTAGTTCGTGATGATATTGTCAAAATCAGAGGTGACATGCTATGAAAGATAGTGTTTCCTGTGATTAACAAAAACATCGGGGAACAGCCGTTATATATCGAGGTGATAACACAATGTGATCTAAGGATACGAGACAAGCTTCAAAATGTCATCCGGAGTTTCAAGTGTTAATATCCAACGACTTTCCCTGATTGATATATTAGCGACGTTATCTCGACCTTGCGTCATGTCCTGCTAGTACGGACGTCAATGTGTTCCTAATGAGGATATTGCGTATCTCTCAGACATTGGAACGGCTTGGCTAAAGTGCCAGTGTTAATGGGTTGGACAATAACAACATACTTCCAGTGTAAAGTTGAAATATCTTCAGATAAACAAACAAATCACGATGGAACGTCTCACATATATTTATGATCTTAGGATACGAAGCAAGACAAGCTTCAAAATTTTATGCGGAGTTTTAAGCGTCAATATCCAACGACTTTCTCTGGTTGATATATTAGCGACGTTATCCCGACCTTGCATCATGTCCTGCTAGTACTGACGTCAATGTGTTTCTAATGAGGATATTGTGTATCTCCCAGACATTGGAACGGCTTGACTGAAGTGCCAGTGTTAAGGGGCTGGACCAGAAACAGATCAGACAACAACATACATGTACTTTCAGGGAAAAGTTGGAATATCTTTAGATAAACAAATCAAATCACGATGGAACTTCTCACATATATCTATGATCTTAGGATACGAGGCAAGACAAGCTTCAAAATTTTATCCGGAGTTTCAAGTGTCAATATCCAACGACTTTCCCTGGTTGATATATTAGCGACGTTATCCCGACCCTGCATCATGTCCTGCTAGTACTGACGTCAATGTGTTTCTAATGAGGATATTGTGTATCTCCCAGACGGTCGAACGGATTGTCTGAAGTGACAGAGTTAAGGGGCTGGACCAGAAACAAATCAGACAACAACAACATACTTTCAGGGAAAAGTTGGAATATCTTCAGATAAACAAATCAAATCAAGATGGAACTTCTCACATGTATTTATGGTTTTTTTCTGCTGTAGTATTATGCAAAAGTCATTTTTTTTCATTAACAATTAGGGACTGTTAACTTGGTCTGTTTGTAATTATTGTCAAAGATTTCAGTTTCGATAATAAACTGTTATGTTGATATTTGATATGGAAAATTGATATATAATTATGTTTCCGAACATAAAACCTTTAATAGAAATTCTTTCAAAAATGTGATCATGAGAGCTCATTATAGCACAGTGCAAAACCAAAGTGAAGGTAAATTATCTCAGAAGTATGTTCTAGTTTACTAAACTCGATAAGTTTCAAAACTGATTTCAAGTGTCTTTTTATTCAAATCAATATTTGCTTTTGCATAATGTACACAAGGAAAGTCCTAATAATAAATACAGCTTGATATGATTTGTTCATTCGAAGGTATTCTATTTTTCCGTTGGAAAAAATGTTATTAACTGATATTTTTCTGGTCCAGTCCCTTAATTAAATACTCGGGCTACACCTACACGTAGCAAGGTTATCAAGGCAAGGCCAACCGTTTCGAATCATCATCATCAATGTTAACCTATCAGCGGTCTTATCGGATTCTTGGGAATATTGTTTGATCACCGATTAACGCTCTTTTCTCATATAAATTGCTTGAAAGCTAAGTACACGAAAGCTCTTGATTTGTTGAAGGTAGTTGCCAACTATAAGTGGGGAGGAGATCCGCAAACACTTCTCCATTTATATCGATCACTTGTTCGTTCCAAATTTGATTATGGCTCTATTGTTCACAACGGTACAAGCAAGTCAAACTTGGAAAAGCTAGATCCTATTCTCCACCAATTGTCGGTTTTAGCAGGTATTGGGTTCACTAAAAGGAAGAAATATGTCATATTCTCAGATTCCCTGTCATGCCTTCAATCGATTGAAAGTGGAAAAATAACTCATTCAACCATCTTGAATATTCTACGATTATATGACAGTAAATTTGATTTCAGACCATATATCTCTGCTTATGTGAGAAAGTTGTTTCAATCTTTGTGGGATGCTATGGAAAATAACAAACTTCACGAGTTAAAAAGCTGTAGGCTATACTCATCTGAACAGCCAGAAACGTTTCGATCAGGCCATGATTAGACGATGTAGAATCGGCCATACACGATTAACCCACGAGCATTCGCTGAAAAAAGAGCCAGTTTCAAGGTGTATTCCATGCCACGAGGATCTCACGGTGAATCATATTCTTATCGACTGTATAGATTTTAAGATTGTAAGAGAGAACTTATATCGAGCAGCTACTCTGGAAGATCTTTTTAGTCGAGTAAAAGATTGTATTTTAGATTATTTGAGAGAGATCCGTTTGTTGTATAAATTTTAATGTATTTACATGTTATTAATGCATTAGTTTACTGAGTTATTAACTTGAATACATAGAATTTTGTTTGATCGTCGCTATATAGCTGAAATATCGCTGAACGCGACGTTAAACCTTGATTCTCTCTCTCTCTCTCTCTCTCCCAAAATGATGAGGTTGATCCTGTTGGAATCCAATATAGCGATTTCGGACCCTCTATCTGTACTTATGTGAGACGGCTGTTTCAATCTTAATGGGATGCTGTCAATAATAACAAACTTCATGAGTTAAAAAAAACTGTAGGCTATACTCATCTGAACAGCCAGAAACGTTTCGATCAAGCCATGATCAGGCGATGTAGAATCGGCCATACACGATTAACTCACGAACATTTACTGGAAAAAGCCAGTCCCAAGGTGTATTCCATGCCACGAAGATCTCACAGTGAAACATATTCTTATCGACTGCATAGAGTTTAAGATTGTAAGAGATTCTTTTTATCGAGCCACTACTTTGGAAGATCTTTTTAGTCGGGTGAGAGAGGACTGTGTCTTGGTTTATTTGAGAGAAATCGGTTTGTTGCATAAGTTTTAATGTGTGTGTGTTTTAATGTGTTGGATTACTAAGTTATTGGATTGAGTACTTAGAATTTTGTTGGATCGTGGCTATATAGCTGAAATATTGCTGAACCTTAATCCGCTCTCTCTCTCTCTTACTGTATATCTTCAATGACAGACCTCCATCAAACGTATGTCGTACTATCGTGGTGAGAGAGAAGTATGCTAGCTGTAAATCGTCTCTGACAATAGGCATTTCGCATGTTCAGACACTTCGGCACACGACATTTAGGTGAGCGATACTTCATCACAAAATGGCGGGTACATATGTACGACATTTCGGCAACTTTATTTCATGGGCCAAAATTTGATAAAATTAAAGATTTTCACCTTTCTCTAACATATAGAGAAACTATGAATAAGTGAAATTTTGTCGTTTTTGTCAAAATTGACAAGAATCAAAGCAGTAGAAAAGTCAAATGCACAATTAGACCTATTAACTATGTAACGTACATGTTTTACAGCTTATTAAGTATGATAATATACCAATTACAGATTATACAAATAAATTGTCTAACATCATTCAGCGTATCTGTTAAGTCTGATTGAATGAGGAATTGTTAAAAGATCTGCAATATATCTCTGTTGAAAGAGAGAGAGAGAATTAAGGTTTAACGTCGCGTTCAGCAATATTTCAGCTATATAGCGACGATCGAACAAAATTCTAAGTACTCATGTCAATAACTTAGTAATCCAACACATTAAAATATACACACATTAAAACTGATGCAACAAACCGATTTCTCTCAAATAACCCAAGACACAGTCCCCTCTCGCCCGACTAAAAAGATCTTCCAAAGTAGTCGCTCGATAAAAAGAATCTCTCACAATCTTAAAATCTATGCATGCCGATAAAAATATGTTTCACTGTGGGATCCTCGTGACATGGAATACACCTTGGCACTGGCTCTTGTTTTTAGTAAATGTTCGTGAGTTAATCGTGTATAGCCGATTCTACATCGCCTGATCATGGTTTGATCGAAACGTTTCTGGCTGTTCAGATGAGTGTAACCTACAGTTATTTTGAACTCCTGGAGTTTGTTATTATTCACAGCATCCCATAACGATTGAAACAGCCGTCTCACATAAGTACAGATAGAGGGTCAGAAATCGCTATATGGGATTCCAACAGGATCAACCTCATAAATTCTTCTATATATTTCTTTACAATATGTACATGTATCTCTAAACAAGAGAGAATTTGCTGAATTATAACAAGTCTTTTTATGTTAATTGCAGACAAAGTTAAAAATTGCCGAAATGTTGAATGTCGTACCCTCTTCAAAATGTCGCGTGCCAAAATATCGCGTGTCGGAACGTCGCTAACAGTAATATCGCGTGACGAAATGTCGCGGATTAGATTCGTCGTAGAAATGATTTAACACAATCGGTTGATTTACATCCAGCATACACGAGATGACTAGCGTGTTGTAACATTGTTTAATAGAGGCTGGAACGAGAGTAAGATTTTCAAGCTGAACAGACTTTCAAACTTTACTCAGCGAATCTTTTTAAGTATGATTGAATGGGGAATTGTTAAAATATCTGCAATATATCTTTGTAGTCTTCTATATATTTCTTTAATATATGTACATGTATCTCTGAACAAGAGTCTTTTTAAGTTGGAGTTTCAACATGTATCTAAACCAGACATCGCCGCGAGCGCACCATGTAACGTTGTATGGTATACGCCTGTCTTGTATCTGTTAAACCAGGAAGTCCAACGGGGTCAAGAATAATGTGTGAAATTTTTCAATATTGATGCCTGTTGATGCGAATCAAAAGTGGAAATAGAACCATAAATCTGCATACATTTATGTTCCGATTGATTTCCGGGTAAGCGCTTAGAACTTATCGGTGATCTAGGCCCCCGGATCTTCCACAGCATAGGCTGCCACTGGATCCTCGCTTGTTGGACTGTGAGGAATCGCTTCAATTTCAGATTTGTCTCAATAAATCGTATCGATTTCTGATGTTCATTGTTTTTTATGTGTTAAATATTACTTGAAAGTCAAATGTCCAATTGCGAAATGCATCTGGCATTGGGGGGGGGGGGGGGGGGGGCAGGGTCCGACTGAACTGATGTGTTGTGGAAATGCCGACCATCTGCGCATGCGCAGATAGAGAATAATTGGTAAAGGGCAAAATAACGAAACGCGCCCTTGTCAGTTGCCTTTCGAATCTCTAACTAGATCTGATCTCCTACCTTTCTCTGGCACGAAGATAACTGCTACCGGCACCTCATATTTGACCAATCAACGCAACGTACGAGATTTCGCAAATTTTGTTAAATATATATTATCGAAGCGGTCTGCCAAATTTCTTTGAAACAGACGGCTTCTATAGTACTTTCCCCATTTTCTTGTGTAATTTCGTACATCAACGAATTTTCTCTACACGCAGCTAATCTGTTTCTTCGTGTTTATCTCAAACTTGCACATATTATAGATCATATATTAAGCAATGTGTATACTAAATTGTGTTGAAATGGGCGGTTCAATTGTTAATATTCTTAAGTACCGGTATTAAACACCGACAACAAACCAGCCTATATAATCACCCCCCACCCCCGCCATCTTGTCCATCACAGAGGCAACATCCGGAGGAAAGTAATTTCTCATCAGACACGCAAATATGTTAGAGGATATATTGTAGAATATCCATGTAAACTTTTATTTAAATGAGAAGTCCTTATGTTTTCTAAATATTCATTTGAAATTTTCTGTTTCTTATAACAGCTGGACTTTCTATTCAGACTGACAATTTCACTGAATAAGTACAGCCGTCATGACGTCACAACAAACATTCACTTTCCAGGACACTGAGGACCCTTATTGGAGACAGACCGTCTGACAGTACTGCCAAGTAGATATGGCAAATCACTTATCTATTAAGTGTTACCACATTTGTACCGAGAACTACATGGGATACGGAGAGCAGGGTCAATTTTTGTTTTGTTAAATTCAATAGTTGATCGTTACCTACTGGACATAGTTTGATCAACTCAAAATTGTTTTGATGGATCAGCTAAATTGATATACGTCAAAATATACCAATGGGAATTATAGAATTAGAGTCTAGGTGTATTAAATAGGAGTTTCAACATGTATCTGAAATCAGGCATTATCGCCGCGAGGGCACCACGTGACGTAGTATGCTATAAGTCTGTTTTGTATATGTTAAACCAGAAAGTCCAATTGAGTCAAGAAAAATGTGTGATATTTTTCAATATCGATGCCTGCTGATGCGAAACAAAAGTGAAAATGGAACCATAAATCTGCATACATTTATGTTCCGATTGATTTCCGGGAAAACGCTTAGATCTTCCAGAGCCTAGTCTGCCACTGGACCCCTCGCTTGTTGGACTGTGAGGAATCGCTTCAATTTTAGCTTTGTGTAAATATATATCGTATCGGTATCGTATTGGTTGCTGATGTTCCATGACGTAAAGTTCATTGTTTTGTGTGTTAAATATAATTAGAGATAGATTTTAGGCATGAGGTGTGAATTTTTTCATAATCGTTGCGTGCTTATAAATGTAAAACAAACGTGAAAATATAACCCTAAATCTGCATAGATTATTTTCAGTTTTATTTCCGAGAAAACGCTTAGAACGTCATCTTCGGCGATCTAGGACCCGGAGCTTCCCCGGCCTAGGCGGCCACTGGACCCTCGCCTGTTTGGACTGTGATAGTCGAACCCCCTATGTATTTTCGCTAGATCCGCCCTTGAAGCTGCATGTTCTATGTCCATGTATCTAAATCTGATAGACGTTTAAATATCAGTCCCCCGCCCCCCCCCCCCTCCCAAGGCAATATTGGAATATAGGTGACCAATCCACCATTGCCAACTAACGTAATATACCTCGAAATAATTCCATAATGATTGGGGGTGATTATATCTTTCTGTCTAGAGGAACATATCGAAACTAAACCTGTATGTTGAACTTTGAGCAAAATACCGGCCGAATATTTGCATTGAGTATAATAAAATAAACCTTGGACTAAAGCTAATCCACTAACACTATGAGTCAGAGTTTGGTCTGAATCGCTCACCATTACCAATGTTGGCTTTTACACCCGTCAATTGGATAATATCGGCTTTTCCGTGACTTATTATCTACCTATTTAAAATCGGTAGCTCAGTTACTTACGTTGGTATTTAAAACACCATTAAAATATTAACCCCCAGATAAACTGGAGATATTACAAGTCACCCATAGCCGTTTGTTGGTCCGAATGAGCCGAAATCCCGATAAGCTCCTCGGTCATCCGCGCCTCGCCGTTGGAAGTTATTGGCCGCTCATAATCCTGTTTGGCGAAATTTTGCTAATCCTGACATGGACATCACGGCGATTTCTTTAGTTCTACAGCCAGGAAGATCATATTACATGTTATCGATGTGTCCAACCGATAGAGGAATTTTCGCCCTCTGGTTGGCCTGACATGGCTGAAACCGGATTTCCTAACCGATAGAAGCCGAAATCAACCGTTTTATTATATTTTACTGATATAGGTAATTGGACGATTCACGTCTCGCTCCCACTATGCACTACGCATAGTATAACAAGCTATACCCAATTGAAACCCCTGTTTAAATATTCGCTTGCCATCTTCTGTATTTTGTTGAATTTGCTTTCTCTTATTAACAGAAGATAACTGTGTATTTTATAAAAGGAAAATGCCGATAATACAGTCGCACACATCGAACTTTGTTTTGGAACAACAAAATAACGTTTTGGGAAATTTAATCAACGTGGCCAGATTACTGCACTAATACAGAGATTTCGTAAAGAAAATATGAGTAATATTTTTACAAAATTTTACTCGCTAATAATATATCTTCATTATATCGAAAAAAGTCTTCTTCCTTGCCACATTTCATCCGCAATATAATTCCCTATTGGTAAAGTGTGGTGAGTTATCCACTTACAATTGATAAAATACAGAGAGCAAGAATCGCAACACGAGATTGTTATTGGTAATATACTTAACTTCTGTTTTCTTGGATGAATACATTGAGTGAATATGAGTATTTCGAAATTGGAGGACCGAAAGTATCGCATGTAATATAAGGTTGTCTTACTCAAGAATGAAATGGTTAAGAGACGTACCCTAGCTTATATTATACCAACGGCTTTTGTATTGGCGAGAACTCCGAATATTCCCATTTGAGGACAGAAAAAAAACGCATGCTTCCATAACCCAACTTCATCGAAAAAACGCAATTTTAACTGCTCTGCAAACTGACTGAGCAAACTGACATCTCAACATTGAATTACATATACCTAAGATAACAATTCATACTTAATTATAGATATCACTGAGATATTGTGAGGACATGTGGGAATGGTTATAGTATATGCAAACCTAGCAATAAGGTGTCTCCCTCGCCAATTTTTTTCTCTGAAATAATTAAGCGTGATTTGACACGAAGACAGTTTTTATATTGTTTAGCTATCAGCTCTGTGGATTTAGAAACAACTCCGCCTGTTTGCCAACATCTTTACGCAACAACTGGCGGTCAAATCGAAATTGTAAGATAAACAAATTTGGTTGCATTCAACGACTGGGAGTTGTGTATGTCAATGTGTGAATTATGGGGGAGAGGGGTCATAGGAAAAAGAGTGAGAACGACACTGAAAATTCAAAACTGGGGGTTAGATGTATCGAATTTTTTTCCTCAAAACATGAATATGAAATATCAAGATTAATAATGTAAATAAAATGGTTCCCTGCATTACATAAACCCGGCAATCCCCTGTTGGTCAACACATGTAGTACACCTCCATTTTGCAAAATAAAACACATCTGCTGGTTGAAAAGAGCGGTGATGCAAGAGAACCGATTCCTCGACGGCCACTTGTTTACATAACAGAGAAGGAAGAATTGATATATTTTATAGTCTCTCTTGTTGTGTTGTTATTGACGATTTATTTAGTGATAATCTGTATTGTTTGGTCATGTTATTATAATAATGTCTCAAAATTTTCCAGTTACCGCACTACATTTGCCTAAGACACCCAATTGGCGTAACGTTTAACTTAAAAAGCTATTGTTCATTTCCGTGTATAGACAATTAGAACACTTTAAAGCTAAATGCTTCTATTAAACTCATACACATCACCAGCTATTCCCCCCGCCGCCCCTGCCCTTCGGGTTATTTTCATATCCCCAATGAGGAATTTTCAACTTGACTCGATGTTATTTGCCTTTCCTAGTTAAATAATATGTAATTATAATGTACGCGGAAAATAAGTTGAATGCACCACTGGCATGGTAATCCAGTGGTAATCCAATGAAACGCAGACAATGGTCCTTGTTGAAGTGGAAAATACTCAGCATAGCTTTATAAGGTTAAAAAATCAGCACAAATATATGCTATAGATATTATGACAAAAAGGACAAATGATATCAATTTAGAGAGTAACACGAATTGAAGATAGTATGTCATAATATGGAATACAACACAAGAGTCTAGTACGTCATTCAATATTCAGCCGTCGTCCAATAAAGAATTTCCGCGTCCATGATCCAAACACTACTTTATATAATAAAATTATCACCAAATGAATAGGATAAATAATAGTATACATAGAACTATGCTGACTACCAGTCCGACAGAAGCTGTCAACAGTTATCAATGATGCCAGAAAGACCTCATGTTCCAAGAATAATATTCAGGGTAGCTGTTGTTCCGCACATCTAAGCTTTTTTAAAATTCTTAGTTGTAACCGATCCAGTAGTTGGACTCTTAGTGGCGGACTTCTGTCATTTCAACTGTGTTACTGACAGGTTAAGTATACAGTCATCTAATATTATGACTCGCCTAGTTTGCGATATTCTCCTGCATCTGAAATATCTTAACATCTGATCAAGTTTGTTCTTGAACAGAGCCATTTGTGACCAATCAAATACGGCACATTATAGACATTTGTGCTTATAGGAAAGTGGAAAATGGATGTTCTGCTCTGAAAATAATACATAACGCGACGTGCGATGCGAACGTCCGCCGTGAGTCGTATTTGAAAAATTCCAAACGCTACGGGCAACGAACGTTCGCGTCATGTTCTCGTCGCCGTCTGTCAATAGATTAACCTAGGGAATAGCGAAGCGACATTTTCGTAGCAGCCCCACGGGTGCTTCAAACTGACACTTCACACGACCCAATCGGACCACGGATGCTCGTTCAAATGCCCATTCTCCATTATTCTCTGCCCACGCATGCGCAAATCGGCGACATATAGAGGATACCCCACCCAAGCCCGGCGCAGCCCCACGAGTGCTTCAATATGATACTCAACACGACCCATTCGGACTAGAGCTTCTCAGTAAAATTTATCCCATGGCCTCGAGACCCCTCACATCATATTCCTGAGCGTAAAACAAAACAAAAATAATATGCTACACTCCATACTGTCACGAAAAATACCCATGAGTGGGTTCCTATTGGGACTATCAGGTCCCAGTATATATATTTCCGTCTTACACCAGATGCAAACCGTGATATTTTCAACCGATCATATTAAGTACGGTGTATAATCTAGGTTCTCGTTTAGCGACGTTGAGATTGGTCAAGACCGGGATGGGTCACAAGGCGCTGTATTAGCTTGGCTAATGAGTGTCCATAGTATCACTGCATGTATGATGATGCATAATGTATGTATGGCTAAAACCCTGATGGTGGAAGATTGAACTCTGTGTTCAACTGATCTCCGGACATTCCCGCAGATGACCGGGTCTTACCTTAAGATTACCGGACATTCCCGACGATTCCCAGCGAATCAAACTGGGGATCAGTATTGACTGGGAAGTCACATGGACGGGGATTTATCCACATATATAATTTATCCGCGACGTCATATAAACACGTGACCATAACTGAGATCATCCCCGGAAGTGACCCTTGACACGTATGTGACGTCACAGGATGTGAAATCATCCGTGATATCATCCACCTCTTCATTTCCTCCAGCCCCTCAGAAATACGACAGAATAAGGGTTGTATATACTATTATGTACAATAAAATATACCTTAAATTTTGTATGCGAAATTAAGCATATGTTGTTATATCATTGGCGTGATTTTTCTGCCTTTGTGTATCATATTTGTCGTGACGATAAATGTCATCCGGAGATCACTGCATGGTCAGTCAAGCGGATCAACTTAAACGAGCACTATACAATAATATTAAGATGAAATCGCGCGGTTATCGGGCGACTCAAAAAGAACTAGAAGAACCCAGGGGTTATTGTAGGGTGTACTGGACGAAGTAAAAATTACCGGGCGGTGAACCATAAGGTAATGGATTTACAGGTAAAATATGAATAATTCACCAAATCTTGCCTCGGACGTCAACAGGCAACATGGGAGAGAATACCGAGCGATGTACAAAGTACCAGGGGATAAATGAAAACACACTGGTACGGAGAAAACTTGATCATTTAATCAAAAAACGATATAAAAAAAAACAGATGAAATGTTGTAAAATAAATGCCCTACTGCGAAAGCGTATCAGGCAGTAACAGAAACGGCGTATAATATCTCTATCACGGTGAGAACTAAAAGATCATAGCCAGTTCTATAATTTTCTAACAGTATACCGGGGAAGACTCAATCTCAGTGAACTGCCATATAATATCAAGGAATATTCTCCTGATTTACCATCTTGGTTTACCTAGATTGGGAGAGACCGACCAGGAAAGATAGGCGGGATGATTCCAAATCAGACAGATGAAAGTGTGATTAAAATCGTACACCGGCTACGTTAGGAAACGGCAAATTTTAATCGTTATTTATATGGGACATACACAATATTGTATGCGACATTACGAGAGAGTGCAACAGACGATATAAAAAGTACTGGGCAGTGCGCCGTGTAAGAAAACAAACTGGTAGAAAACGTGCTGATTTAACTTCAAATTTAGAGTACCGGATGGTGAATGAGGTACCGGACGATATAAGCAAACAGAACGATTTGAATATCTCAGTTTGATCTATCATATAAATAATCACGCGAGTGTTTTTCTTGAGCTTCGAGCTTGAAAACTAACGCACATTTGCAACCATACCCAACTATAGATAGTAATTTCTGCTAACTGGCCTCCGCGGTATATCACTGCACGCTTGGCTGAACACATGTGCCAGCCGTCTTTTGACTGCCGCTTACGTAAACGGTGTACGCCCGACAGTGTTTTGTGCCCGACTCAAGATTACCCATCTTCATTTTATCCAGCCAATTTCTACGTTCCCACTACACACACACACACAAAAGGCATACGTGAGAGCAGATAATGAACATTAAATTTAAGCAATAAAACTTAGGTGAAAGAATATAACAATATATTAATCATAATATTGGTTGAAGAGAAATGTAACATGTGTTGTATTATCCATGTATTCTTGCAGATTATTGGGGCATTTCGACCTACCAGTTATAGTACAATGCTTGTGAAAATATTCAAGAAAAGTTAGTACCGATACCATGTGAATTTCACTGAATAACACTTCCATGTTCCTGTTTCAGTATTACATCAACAAACATAAAGCACTGCATTCTAATAAAGGAAGAGGAATTCGCCCATCCATTTGGCAACAAATACTCATTTAAAGTCGATTACATTCTACGTTTTCAGGGTGGGATAACGGTGTAAAGAAGCCGAACGATATTATTTTTGGTGTTGATCACATAATCATGTTATGAAAATCAACCTGCTGGATGCATCTGTCCACAGGTCTAAGTAGCACTGTTTTGTCAGAGATTTTTTTTAAATTTAAAATTTAATTTTTTTAAATTTTAAAATTTTAATTTTTGTTTAACATTTTGGAAAGATTAAATTATTATATAGCTTACTCTAATACTCATACATGGTCATATTTTAACGCGCGAGCTCGTGTTTGCCAAGCATGGAAAATTACACAAAATAGTATATACCAAATAGTCTATGTATTTGGTATATACTTTGTGTAATTTTCCATGCTTGGCAAACACGGGCTCGCGCTTTAAAATATGACCATGTATGAGTATCAGAGCTATATAATAATTTAATGTTTCCAAGATGTTAAAAAAAAATTAAATTTTGAAATTTGAAAAAATTAAAATTTTAAAACTCAAAAAAATTAAGTTTTAAATTTTCAAAAAAATCTCTGACAAAACAGTGCTACTTAGACCTGTGCATCTGTCCATAACGTTTTTCGAAGCGTCAATAATCAGTGATAATGACAAGAACCCAAGCTACATAATAACAGAAGGTTCAAGAGTTTAATACTTCAATTCTATTGTTCGACTTCCTCCTTTGCAAACATTAAGTTGACGATTTCTGGGTAAAAAAAAACTCTATTCTAACGGCAAATGTTACGACGGAAATGTTACAATCTTCTATTTTGTTCGAAGTTTTATATAATGATTAGTCAGAATAGACTTCGCCTCGTGCATTACACAATTGTGATCCTTGCTTAATCGGCCCAGCAGCTATCGTCAACTGTCATCAGGTCTCCGCGTTAATTGCCACCGACCGGCCCCCAATTAATCACTCCAGCTGAACGCCTTATAGTGTATTTCTCTAAAAATTCTCAAACTTTAAATTGGAATGGGAGCAAGAAGATATACAATACTTAGATGAATTAAAGAACCATGAGATAGACCCGATATGATATTATAACGCCATGCTGGCAAATATGAACTACTTTCGGCTTTTTCTTGAAACCCTTTAGGTGCTTCATGAAAATGCAAATGGAACCCTGATTCTCAAATCACATTGGAAGCAAGTAAAACATTTTCGATGGGAAAATAGAATAGCACATCGTATGGATATACTATTCGAAATTAACTTAATATGCGAAAGGAGAATTTCTTTCATATACTGAATTTGGAAAACAATTTGATTGTTCGACAAATGTTATAACTTTCCTTTGGGTGATTAAAGCTGTGAACGCTTATATGAAAAAGTTCCCTTCCAAGTACGGTAAACTAGAAAACCCGATTATACCCTATCCCGTCGCAGTTTTGACAAATAGAAGAAAGGGATGTAAACCTTCTTAATGAATATTGATCCAGAGAAAGTGTAGTAAGCCAAATTGCGAAGCCAAATGGGAAAGAATATTCACGATTCAGCAAAATGAATGGAAGTTAATTCACTTGCTACTCTTTTTGAGCACGTCTGACACCAGTTTAATATGGCTAGAATGTCGAAATAACCAACAGAATACTGGCTACAAATACTTTCCTTCGGAAAATCAAGATGAGGTTTTCCGCTATTTGTGATTTATGCAAAAAAGAGACAGAATCTTTAGAGCACATATTTGTTCAGTGCGAAATCTCAAAAGCTTTTTGGAGTGGTCTTGCGGACTGGATAGAGACTGGAACGGGTACATTTGTACAGTTTACCGACAAGTTTCTTATGTTTGGGGGGAACAAAAACTGCAGATGAAGTAATAAATTGTTGTATTTTATTAGCCAAACAATTTATATACAGATGTAAATTGAATGGCAAACTACCAATTATGTTACTGCCTTTAAAATATATTGAATGATTATTATCATATTGAACGAGTTAGCCATGCCATAGAATGCGAACAGGAAGTGTTCCAGAAGAGATTTTAGTCCTGGAAAAGGTTGATAGCTGACATTTGAAATGTTTTCATGTGTATGTATTTGTGTATTCCCCAATCTAAAATAATAATAATAATATATAAAAACTTAATATGCTGCCAAATGTTGTCACCCGTACAGAAATGCTTAATTTTCAGCTTCGAAAACCATTGTCCCATCTACTCTAGGTTCAATTTCCCAGGCCATGTTGAGCAGTGGAGGCGATCTGCGCCACACAGCTTTGTCTTCCCTTGCCACTCAAAGTTGCACATGCACAATAATTCGCTTGTCGCATTCAATGTTAATTTATTTCTGTCTTTCACTGCCTTTGTGATATGGTAATGGTCATTAAGTGAAATAATCTCTTGCGGATAGCAACTTCCTGAATAATTCTGCAAATAAACGAATCATATAGCAGGCTGCACCAGTCTTCTCGTTGTAAAAGCATATCAGCTATATAAAGCGGATTAGCTGTAGCCCACGGTTCATTTTGTTATACTAAATGCAAATATTCGGGCCGGTATTTTGCTCAAAGTTCAACGTATAGGTCTACTTTCGAGACGTTCATGTAGATAGAAAGATATAAGCACCCGTAATTATTATGGAATTATTTCGAGGTATATTATGTTAGTTGGAAATGGTCACCTATATTCCACTTGTTATCATATGTTGGCTTTGGGCAGGGGGGACTGATATTTTAACGTTTATCATACTTAGACAGTTAGACTTTCTAGTTGTATTTCGTACTGGAACATTATAAAACAGTACAATACGAATACGATTCATTAATACAAAGTTAAAAAGAAGTGAATTCTCATAGAGCAACAGGCGAGGGAACAGGGCCCGTATAGGCCCCAGAAACTCCCGGTCCTAGAATGCAGGAGATGCATTTTGCCCGTTTTCTCGGAAATAAATAATGTAATGTATTTTATATGATGGCCGAGAAGGGACATCGCTGTATTGTGTTAATGATTACGGACCGACACACGAAGGCAGGGTGCGAAGTCAGGATGCGAAGGACGAAGGTAGGATGCGAAGCGCGAAGTCAGGATGCGAAGTGGCGAAGGCAGGATGCGAAGCCAGGATGCGAAGCGCGAAGTCAGAATAAAGAAGTAAGGATGCGAAGCGCGAAGTCAGAATGCGAAGTCGGGAAGGCAGGATGCGAATGGGCGAAGTCAGGTGCGGTAACTTCGCGTTTCGCATCCTGCCGTCGAATCCTGCCTTCGCGAGTTAGCATCCTAAATTCGCATCTGACTTCGCATCCTGGCTTCGCGCTTGGCATCCTGGCTTCGCACTTCGCATCCTGCCTTCGCATCATGATTTCGCGCTTCGCATCCTGCATTCGCATCATGATTTCGAGCTTCGCATCCTGCCTTCGTCCTTCGCATCCTGACTTCGCGCTTCGCATCCTGGTTTTGCCACCTCGCATCCTGCCTTCCCGGCTTCGCATCCTGATTTCGCGCTTCGCATCCTGCCTCCGCATCCTGACTTCGCGCTTCGCTTCCAGTCATTTGCATTGTCACTGTTTGACTCCGTTTGAATGTCTGGTTTAACACATACAAATCCGGTTTTTAGCACATCACGCCACGTGGTGCACTCGAGGCGATAATGTCCTTTTTGTCATAATATCTATATCATATATTTGTGCTGATTTTTTAACCTTATAAAGTTATGCTGAGTATTTTCCCCTTCAACAAGGACCATTATCTGCGTTTCATTGGATTACCACTGTATTACCACTGGATTAGCATGCCAGTGGTGCATTCATCTTATACTCCGCATACAATATAATCACATATTATTTAACTAGGAAAGGCAAATAACATCGAGTCAAGTTGAAAATCCTCATTGGGGATATGAAAATAACCCGAAGGACAGGGGCGGCGGGGGAATAGTTCGTGATGTGTATGAGTTTAATAGAAGCATTTAGCTTTAAAGTGTTCTAATTGTTTATACACGGAAATGAACAATAGCTTTTTAAGTTAAACGTTACGCCAATTGGGTGTTATAGCCAAATATAGTGCGGTAGCTGGAAAATTTTGAGACATTATTATAATAACATGACCAAACAATACAGATTATCACTAAATAAATCGTCAATAAAAACACAACAAAAGAGACTATAAATATCAATTCTTCCTTCTCTGTTATGTAAACAATTGGCCGTCGAGGAATCGGTTCTCTTGCATCACCGCTCTTTTCGCCTAGCAGATGTGTTTTATTCTGCAAAATGGAGGTGTACTACATGTGCTGACCAACAGGGGATTGCCGGGTTTATGTAATACAGGGAACCATTTTATTTACGTTACTAATCTGATATTTCATATTCATGTTTTGAGGAAAAAAATCGATACATCTAATCTCCAGTTTTGAAATTTCACTGTGTCGTTCTCACTCTTTTTCCTATGACCCCCCCCCCCCTCCTCCATAATTCACAATTTGACATACACAACTCCCAGTCGTTGAATTCAACCAAATTTGTTTATCTTTCAATTTCGATTTGACCGCCAGTTGTTGCCTAAAGATGTTGGCAAACAGACGGAGTTGTTTCTAAATCCACAGAGCTGATAGCTAAACAATATCAAAACCGTCTTCATGTCAAATCACGCTTAATTATTTCAGGGAAAAAATTTTGGCGAGGGAGACATCTTATTGCTAGGTTTGCATATACTATAACCATTCCCACATGTCCTCACAATATCTCAGTGATATCTATAATTAAGTATGAATTGTTGTCTTGAGTATATGTAATTCAATGTTGAGATGTCAGTTTGCTCGGTCAGTTCGCAGGGCAGTTAAAATTGTGCTTTTAGGTGAAGTTGGGTGATGGGAGCATGCGTTTTTATTCTGTCCTCAAATGGGAATATACGGAGTTCTCGCCAATACAAATGCCGGTGGTAAAATATAAGCTAGGGTACGTCTCTTAACCATTTCATTCTTGAGTAAGACAACCTTATATTGCAGGCAATACTTTCGGTCCTCCAATTTCGAAATACTCATATTCACTCCATTTATTCATCCAAGAAAACAGAAGTTAAGTATATTACCAATAACAATCTCGTGTTGCGATTCTTGCTCTCTGTATTTCATCAATTGTAAGTGGATAACTCATCACACTTACCAATAGGGAATTATATTGCGGATGAAATGTGGCAAGGAAGAAGACATAATCTTCGATATAATGAAGATATATTATTAGCGAGTAAAATTTTGTAAAAATATTACTCATATTTTCTTTACCAAATCTCTGTACTAGTGCAGTAATCTGGCCACTTTGATTAAATTTCCCAAAACGTTATTTTGTTGTTCCAAAACAAAGTTGGATTTGTGCGACTGTATTATCAGGATTTTCCTTTTATAAAATACACAGTTATCTTCTGTTAATAAAAGAAAGCAAACTCAACAAAATACAGCAGATGGCAAGCGAATATTTAAACAGCGGTGTCAGTTGGGTAGCTTGTTATACTATGCGCAGTGCATTGTGGGAGCGAGACGTGAATCGTCCAATTACCTATATCAGTAAAATACAATAGAACGGTTGATTTCGGCTTCTATCGGTTAGGAAATCCGGTTTCAGCCATGTCAGGCCAACCAGAGAGCGAAAATTCCTCTATCGGTTGGACACATTGATAAAATGTAATATGATCTTCCAGGCTGTAGAACTAAAGAAATCGCCGTGATGTCCATGTCAGGATTAGCAAAATTTCGCCAAACAGGATTATGAGCGACCAATAACTTCCAACGTCGAGGCGCGGATGACAGAGGAGCTTATCGGGATTTCGGCTCATTCGGACCGAGAAACGGCTATGGGTGACCTCACCAAGAGCAAGGTCGTTGAAACAATCCGCCATATTGACAGAAGTACTCTTCCCCAAGCAAAACAAATACTGAGAAACCTCAATTCGCAAGAAGTTCTAGCAAATCTCCAGAGTAAATTCGTCATAGTCCCAGCAGACAAAGCTCCGAATAATATAATATTCATATGTAAATATTACTATTACCAGGTGCTGGTTAAAGAATTGAGTGTAGACATATCTTCATCAAATACATCTACTTACTCCCAAACTGCATTTACTCTGGAAGATTTATTTAACAATCACAAAAAGTTTCTCAGGGAAAGAGGTATTTGTCTTCCAACCAATCATAACGACATACCAAAAATATACTGGACTCCCAAAATGCATAAATCACCATACAAAGCTAGATTCATGGCTGGTTCTAGAAGCTGCACCACCAAGCTTCTTTCAACCCTATTGACGAGGGCCCTTCAGGAGGTAAAAGCATTTTGGGAAAGGTATTGCGCCACTATTTCTAAAAACTCTGGCGTTGAATGTATGTGGATATTGAAAAACACAAAATGTCTTACGGAAGAACACATGGGATTTCTCGACTCTATACTACAATCCCTCATCAGGACCTTATTGACCGTATAAGTTCATTAATAGTATCTGTGTTCAAGAAAACTGATCGTAGATATATTAATGTCGGAAGCCATAAAGCATTCTTTAGCTCGACTACATACAAGAGATATCATTCATGGGATGTTTCTTTGTTTATAGAGTTGCTTGAATTTCTCATTAAAAATATCTATGTGAAATTTGGCAACACAATATATCAGCAGCATATAGGTATTCCAATGGGTACTAATTGTGCACCCCTGTTGGCTGACCTGTATCTGTTCTCTTATGAATATGACTATATGCAGGCGCTTTCAAAAACCGATCCATTCAAAGCCCGTTCCTTCTCATTCACCAAACGCTATATAGACGATCTTCTCGCTGTGGATAATCGCTATATAAATGACGCAGTGAAGGATATATATCCACCTTCACTGGATTTGAAGGAAACTACAGATAGCCCTACAGGCACATCTTATTTAGATCTCTACCTCTATAAAAATGAAGCGGGCATTCTCTCTCGTCGACTTTATGACAAAAGAGATGATTACAATTTCGACATCGTAAACTATCCCTTTCTGGATAGTAATATTCCAGTGGGACCTGCATATGGCGTATACATATCTCGCTTAGTAGCATTTGCTAGATCCTGTGTTAAATGTGATGATTTTAATCAACGTCACAAAACATTGTTGCAGAAACTTATAAACAGGGCTATTCCACCAAGCGCCTCCACTCAAAGTTTCTCAAATTTGGCGATACATATCGCATGCTGATAGCAAAATACGAACGTAGCGTGCAAGATCTATGGCGCTACGTTTCGTAACATGTGTCTAATTCCGCTTAACCCGGGGCTAGGGGCCGTATGAACCCATGTACTTCCAGATCCTCATGGTACTCATATGAACAGTCACAATCAAAGCGTGACTGAGGTACATCATTTTTAGATGACGACTCTATAACGAATATTATGGATTAAGAATACTGATCAGCGATACGGATTTGATATTTTGGAACATCATGATGTCTTGCCGGCATCATTGAAAACTGTTGACCGCTTCTCTCTTGCAGGAAACAAGCCTATGTTTATGTATACTTTTGTCTTTGAATTTGGTGCTAATACTGTTATATGGAAATGGAATAGGTCTTTGGATTATGGACGCGAATATTCTCTAATGGACGACGGCTGGATTATGAATGACGGACTAGACGCTTGTAATTGTAATATCTCCAGTTTATCTGAGGGGTTAATATTTTAATGGTGTTTCAAATACCAACGTAAGTAACTGAGCTACCGATTTTAAATAGGTAGATAATAAGTCACGGAAAAGCCGATATTATCCAACTGACGGGTGTAAAAGCCAACATTGGTAATGGTGAGCGTTTCAGGCCAAACTCTGACTCATAGTGTAAGCTGATATGCATGTACAATGAAAACAAAGACTACTGCAGTCTGCTATATCAATTGTTTTATTTGCAGAATTATTTAGGAAGTTGCTATCCGCAAGGAATTATTTCACTTAGTAACCATTAACAGATCATAAATGCAGTAAAGGACAAAAATAACTTCACCTTACGACCAGCAAATTCTTGTGGTTATAAAGGCGCGTGTGTTTTTATCGCAGCTCAAGAAAACTCTCGAGAGACTACTAATATCATAGACCAGGCGGAGATATTTAAATCTGCCAGTATTCCCCATACCATTTTGTTTGCTCATATCGCCCGGTACTTCATTCACCACCCGGTACTGTATATTTGAACTTAAATCTGTACGGTACACTGTCCGGTACATTTTACACCGTCCGGTACACCCCCCCCCCCCCCGTGATTTCCCATACAAAATTGTGTATGTCCCGACTTATATTTGTCGTTTTCTGACGTATACGCTTTTAATCGCACGTTTTGGAATCATCTCGTCTATCGTTCCTGATCGGCTTCTCCCGGTATACTGCTAGAAAATCATACAACTGGATGTTGTCATTTTGTTCTTATCGTGATAGAGTTATTATACACCGTTTTCTGTTACGTCCGGTACGCTACTACTAGTAGTAGTAGTAATATAGTATACTGTAGTAGAAGTATAGCATGGTGTAGTATAGTAGTAATACTGCTCCAATATGTGTTCCCTAATCATAGCTCCAAAGGAACTTCTTCACATAGGTTATATGTCGACTGCTCTTCACCAAGCAGAAGCCACCCGTGCCATCTTCGATCACCCACAGTTGAACTCTTACTAGCTAGCATGACACAATCGTCCTTGTTTCATCATGAGCACTACGACATCCACTCTGCTAAATGTAATCTTTGTGCCCGACGACGGAGATATTCCAACCGAAGCTTTACAGCAAGCCGACGTTCCAGTCGTGGCCCCAGGGCGTACTGATGAACAAAACTAATCTGAGGTCTTGAGTGCCCTACGCCAACGAGAAAACACCGATTCTATTATTGATGCAGCTCGAGCTGGAATCCCCGACGCAACACTACGCAGACCAGAAAGCACACGCTGTCATCTTATCACGCTCATGGACGATATCCAATGAGTGACCCGGGTAGGTCTTCTGCTGCATGGGAATAACCAAAGGGGATACCCGAGCCCAAAACCTACTGACCTTGCATGAGGCATTCCAGACCTTTATGGAAAAGGGATATTATCTTCTCCAACCACCAGCTGACAACTGTTTCCGAATTGGAAACCATAGCTGAGCCCACGCTCGCCGACGCCCGTCAACCCCTGTCATCACGACATCAACGCTCGTCAATAAAAGTAGCCCTAACCGATAGACGAGCACAGTCGAAGCTAAACCATCAACATGGCTTATCGTTGTATTGAGTCTGAACACACCTTTACCAGACACTGCGATATGATGCGGCCCCAGGGGTATACATGGGTATAGAGAGACCGAGTGGCTAGACGCCGATGAGCCCACTGAGGAAGATGCTGATGCAAAGACTGTTGATAGTCTATCCACTGATACCGAGAGCCTACCCACTGACAGCCAAGCTGAATGCTCGAACGATAACGTGGACAGTGAGGAAAGCCTGAATGAGAAAGAAAGGGAGCCTACCTTTTGGGACCGTTTTCTGACAGCGGCCATTAATACCCGCGCTGTGGCAATCAAGGACCCCTAACTTTCAAGAGGCTTACATCCAAATGTATGTCATTCATCAGGAAAACAGCCATGGCGATCTACGAATAGTAGAACCTGCTGCCGCTTGAAATGAAGGGCGATCCCACGCATAGGTCCATCATGACGTCAACACTGACGTCTCATATGACGTGCAAATCCCTCAAATCGTGCTTCAGACTGGTACCTCAAAAGCCCTCTTTCTATACAACTGCCAGACTGCGCATGCGCAGAAGGATGACACCGAACAAAATCACTATTTGCTGCGCCAGCTTACCAATTACCAATATACGAGTTGTCAGAGCATTTCCATCATAGCTCTCTAGATTTGTATATAATACCGCTTATGCCGGTGCTAGGGGCCGTGTGGTCATATCATCCAAGTTGCCACATGAACAGGTACAATAAAAGCGTACCTGAGATACAACACGAATCACGAATCGTTAGATTCTTGGTATGTGCTTTAGAATAGGTTAACCGAAAAGCTATACTGTGAAGTCGTGTGGCTCTGTCAGTATGTCGGCACCTCTTCCCACTTCCCTTATATGTGTTGTAATGAGTGTTTCACTATGACGCTCAACACGGCCCATTCGGACCAAAGATGGCCCATCTCTACCTCAAAACGTCCAACCAAATGCCCCTTTTCCACTATTCTGTCTACTCATACGCAGATTGATGAAACCGGACTACACCCCAGTCCAGTCTGACTGCGCCACGAGTGCTGCAATATGATACCTCACACAACCCATTTTGACCACGGATTGTTCCTCTCGAGGACAAAACGCCCATTCAAATGTCCTTTTTCCATTATTCTCTGTCTGCGCATGCGCAGATGGACAGCACTTCCACGACACACCACCCCAGTTCGACGTTGTCCACCCCCGTTCTGCCTTGCACCACACATGCCCAGTCAAAACTTTTCAGCAAAATTCAGCCCATGGACTCGAGACTCCTCCCGTCGTATTCTATGTGCATGTCTTCTGGTGTGTTGTGTTGAATACTTCCGGATTGCTGGGTTGTTAACTTATTTTTGTTAGAATACATAGAATTTTGTTTGTTCGTCGCTATATAGCTGAAATATTGCTGAACGCGACATTAAACCTTAATTCTATCTATCTACAGAGACAAAAACAAATGATGCCACACTACATACTGTAAAGAAAAATGCCCATGAGTGCGCATATTAGGTCCAAAGTATATATATCCGCCCTCTAGTACCTGAGGTATATCAGGGTATTTTCAACCGTTCATATTATGTTGAGCCCTGTCAAGACTTGGATGAGTCACCAGGTGCTGTACTGGCTGGGTTGATAGTGTCTATATTATCGCTGCATTTATGGATACGTATAGGCTATCTCTCGCTGTATGTATGGCTATCAACTTGATGGGGCAAGATTGGACATTCCCTGAGATGACCGGATCTTCCCGTAGATTACCGGACATTCCTGACGATTCAGAGTGATTCAGACGAAGCGACTGAAGATTAACATTGACTGGGAATTAAGTGACATGGACGGGGGACTTATCCGCATATATATAATCATCCGTGACTTCATCCGCGCATCATATAAACATGTGACATAAGTGACGTCATCTCCGGTAGTGACCTTTGACACGGATGTGACGTCTCCGGATGCGACGTCATCCGCGACATCATTCACCGTCTCATTTACAGCCTCATTTCCACCCACCTCTCAGAAATACGACAGAATAATGGTTGTATATACTACTATGTATAATGTAAAATGCTTGATTGCGCAAGGTGTTAAGGTATATATTGTTAATACATTAATATTGGTCTGTTTTTTCTGCCTTTTGTGTATCATATTTGTTGTGTCGATAAATATCTACCGGAGAACACTGGTGAGTCAAGCGTGTTTGGTGGATGGAATATCTCGATGTCTTCTTGTAAACCTCAGCTTACATCGGGCACTATACGCTTTTAGATGAAGGAATTGAGCGGTGTACTGGACGATATAAAAAGTACTACAATAACCTAGAGGGAAGCCGACCAGGAAAGATAGGCAGGATGATTCCAAAACAGACAGATGGGCGTGCGATTAAAAGGGTAAACGCCAGAAAACAGCAAATATAAGTCGATATTTATATGGGATATACACAATTTTGTATGAGACACCACAGGAGGGTGTACCGGACGGTGTAAAAAGTATCGGGCAGTGTAACGCACAAGAAAACAAACTGGTACGGCGAAAACCCGCAGATTTAAGTTCAAATTTACAGTACCGGGTGGTGAATGAAGTACCGGACGAAATAAGCAAACAAAATGGTACGGAAAATACTGACAGATTTAAATATCTATAGTCGCGAGAGTGTTTTTCAAGAGCTGCAAAAAAACGCGGGCACTTTTATAACCACAAGAATTCGCTAATCGCATTGAAGGTTAAGTTATTTCTCTCCTGTACTGCATTTATGATCTGGTAATGGTTACTAAGTGAAATAATGCTTCGCGGATAGCAACTTCCTAAATAATTCTGCAAATAAAACCAATAATATAGCAGACTGCAACAGTTTTTCTTTTCATAGTACAAGCATATCAGCTTCGCGGATTAGCTGTAGCTCAAGAGTTATTTTATTTTACTCATTGCAAATATTCAGGCCGGTATTTTGCTAAAAGTTCAACGTATAGGTCAAGTTTCGAGATGTTCATGTAGATAGAATGATATAATCACCCGTAATTATTATGGACTTCTTTCGAGGTATATTACGTTAGTTGGCAATGGTGGATTGGTCACCTATATTGCAAACTGGTACGAAGAAAACCTGCGGATTTAAGTTCAAATTTACAGTGCCCGGTGGTGAATGAAGTACCGGGCGATATAAGCAAATAAACTGGTACGGGGAACACTGGCAGATTTAAATATCTCAGCCTGGGGCATTATATTTGTAGTCGCGAGTGTTTTTCTTGAGCCGCAAAAAAACAAAAACGCGATAAAGAAATTATTATAGACCTATTATACATACCTAGTGGGTCCTTTATATTTGATGCCCATGTGGATTTTGGTTCTAGGCTCGTCATCGTGGTAGGACTAACGTGGTGACGTTGGACAATTCTTCACGGACGGCGGGTGGCAATAATGTCGGATCTGAGGCTTGCTGTACGATCGATTACAAGTGGTTATGCTCAGTTACCCTTTCTGAAATGCCATATCAAAAATAAACAATGGAAGACTTAAATTTGATGGGATTTTAATATAATTGTTATTCTTAACTCGGAAGACCGATAATATATGCGTTTGTGGCTACCATTGGGTTCATAGCAACCATCAGGGAAGAGAAAACATGTTGTCTGCCATATCAGCTGTCGTTAAGGTAACAACCGACGGATACACTTTCTCTTCACACTTCCCTAATTGGACACGTGGAGCATGTCGTGGTCACTCGTTTTGAGTATTACAACTGGACCAATGTTGCCCCAGTTGAATGGGAAATAAACACCTTTCTATGATCCTAATAAACGTGGAGAAAAATCGTGATATTCCAACATTCATTAACATTTTTGCATCTGTATTCCATGTTCCGGCAATTTTATGCCGGAAATATATTATTTTCTCTTTCTGAATATTTCGGTGAATAACACCATGATACGGAATTATGAACATAAACTAAAACAGCACATCCCAATCTCTACCCCCAATTATCAATTCCCTAATGTACAGTCCTTCATAAGGTTCTAAAAGCGTCTCGTCAGAGCCTAGTTTTACTGATAGAAAGCATTTATGAGGAGGCCAATCATTGTGGATTTGAAGAGCTCGTGCAAGCGGATCAGTTTATGTGTTAATTCCTTAGGTTTGTTTGGAATTATTTTGTGAAATAGACAGGATGTGACGAAGACACCGATATAAATGTTCGCGATCTCTCTTTGACAGACACAGTCTTACAGTATCATCATGGCCGATATGGAATCTCTATCGATACTGAGCTATGACGAATGTATAGCCAGTTTGCGGGACAACGCTTATCCCCCCGAGGACGGACGTAAGTGATCTCTGTTGTCTTTGGCGTCTTTCTTCACACAGTTTAAATTCAAACGCTGAATTTTCTCTATATTATACAGTTAAGTAGAAATACACATAGTATCCGGCACACTGTATATTGTCCAAGCCTTAACTTTATTTATTTGGCAATTGTTGTCATTCAAAATTCGTGATTTTCTCATCAAAGCTCGAAGTGGGTTGGGAAATCTTAAAGAGACTTCATTCTCTGCCACACTGATTCTATACGCCGTGCTGATTAGAGAAAGATTGAATCCGGCACGGTAACATCAGTAGATAATCAGCAGTGACGGCTCACAATGACAATATCGCTTTTGGAGAACAATATAATGTTTGTGGTTGAACGCTTAACGACGCATTCCTCAATCAAATCGGAATTCTATGATCATTTATTCGTGCAGCGTGTGGCTGTCCTCGCATCAACAAAACGGGGCCATATTGAACAAGAGCCTAGCTAGCTGGAGCTAACGTAGCCCAAATACTTGTGCAAATCCTTCCCAACATCCATGTATGCTCTCTGTCTCTTGTGAGACGAAAACAAAAAATAGACCTAGTTGTAGAGAAGAATTACTTTACTTGCACCAAGACTCACGTACGATACCCATGTTGCCCAAGTGATACCTTATCCAAAATCCAGCGGCTTGGGCCCGTACCAAAATATCTTGTCAATGACGAGTAAATATTGCAGTACAACAGTTTCGTTTGATATTCTCTGTCAATTGCCTATTCGTCATGCAAGGAAAACACAATAGGTTTGTCAATGCTCTCCTGATTATTAGTCCTCAATGCACTTGACCTTTCGACCTCAATATGTTTCTTTTCTGTGATTTACTTGATGTATGCCTGAAGTTTGATTATAATCCACATCTTGAACTAGAGTTGTTGCACAATGTCTCCAATAATTTCCGGATTGGGGGGTCACAGCGATGTTTGCCTTTGTGCTTTTGACCGCAATTTTGATACCGGACTGTTGTCTCCTATTAACATATTCCTCTCACAATTCACTCACAAATAACTTACCTCAATTTTGGTACACGACCCCATACCCTGACGAAATTTGACCTAGAGCTGAATTAGTCCCCTTGTATATAATATCTTCAATTTCAGGTTACGGATTAGTACTAAACATTGAGTACTAGTATACCTTAACCATATGGAGAAGACGAAGAACCCTATCCATTAACCCTATCCATTAACCCCATCCATTCGAGGTCAGAAAATCACCTTCACCTCCATCTTGCTACGCGGTGCTCTGGCCTGATAGTTTTTTTTCTTCTGGTCACATACTAGAAATTTTGACAAATTCTGACTCTTGACAAAGAAACAAAACAATCTGAGGTATGTCCCTCTGTTCCGCTAGTATGTCCCTCTGTTCTGCTGGCACTATTGTCCCGTTCGATGATATTGATTGTGATGAGGTTTTGCTATATATCGCTGCCTTTAGTCTTCGAGTTAGATGGAAGAAAAATATGCCGATCACTGTCACGGAAGTCGCAAATAGGTCAATACTCTTTTGAGGGAAGCTATTATTGCTGAAAATCAAACAATATTCCCTGTTTGAGATCGCGATTATAAAATGTGCTCCAACTCGCTCTCCTTACAGTAGTCAACAGACTGGCGTTCCGTGGCCGCGAGATCTAGATCTGCTGCTATGCGAAACAGTTATGTCTGCCATGTGACACTGTTTGAATTTTGATCAATACAGTGCTGATTTGTGGGATTGAAATATTGATGAGTGTTGCTCACTTGTCTATGTTCTTTCTTTACAGGTACATATTGTAACGCTACTTTTGACACATTATTGTGTTGGCCTCCTACACCGGCTGGAGAAACGATCAAGCAATACTGCCCCCCACTATACGGAATTGACGTCATAAGTACTTTTTTCTATTTTCAACTTTTCACTTTGCAATACAACAGGTTATCATACGGATTCTGTGAATATTTTTCAAACAATTTATGAAGGATATATTTTGTGGAGCTTTGGTCGGTAATATACATGTATCAGAACAATTGCAGCGTCCCATCGCATATGCCCTACCATTATTCTACGCAACATCTAGAGATTGTGGATACAAAATAAGGGTACAATTTCACTAGATAAAGTGGTGGTAGGTAATTGATAAAAATAAGCCCGCGGCTGATCAAGTGCATATTCACGGTATACCATGTAGAATTGACCATGAAACAAAAAGTATCTCGAAGAAATATCACTTTTCGCATTTGCGCTTGAAGACCATTATGTGCTGCAGGACAAGTACAGATTCAATTTCTGAAATATTTCCATCAAATCCATTTCTTGAAAACTGGTATCGTGATAGCCATTGTCTCCACGGAACACGTGCAAGTAGAAGCGGTTCGCGTTGTTGCGTCAATGGATGTTCCCTCTGTACATCCAAAGAAAATAAAAACTATCATAAATTCGACGCAATTCTTCCTAGGTATAGGAGATGAGAATTTGAGGGAAAACAGGTTGAAAGTCCTCTTTATGGGGCAACAATGTTTCGTTTCTGTAGGATATCATGCAAAAAAATGAGGATAATATGCCCCTTTCTTCAGCGATGCAATACAGCTCGGATACACAGCATAATGACACTCTGCAACGACGATACAGCTCACCAATCTCCAATGTACGAGTTGTCACAGCGAAACAGCTCACCAATTACCAGTATACGAGTTGTCAGAGCATTTCCATCATAGCTCTCTAGATTTTGTATCTAATACCGCTTATGCCGGTGCTAGGGGCCGTGTGGTCATATCATCCAAGTTGCCACATGAACAGGTACAAAAAAAGCGTACCTGAGATACAACACATATCACGAATTGTTAGATTCTTGGTATGTGCTTTAGAATAGGTTAACCAGAGGACTATTCTGTGAAGTCATGTGACGCGGTCAGTATGTCGGCACCTCTTCCCACTTCCCTTATATGTGTTGTAATTAGCATGCATGTTATGTATGCTTTGATCATGGTGATACAGGAAAGGAGAAAGAGAATTTACTAAGAAATC
Source organism: Hanleya hanleyi (assembly GCA_036873755.1). Lineage (NCBI taxonomy): Eukaryota > Metazoa > Mollusca > Polyplacophora > Lepidopleurida > Hanleyidae > Hanleya > Hanleya hanleyi. The sequence continues at coordinate 30,329 of JAVTVY010004927.1, forward strand.
CTGCACACATCCCTGTTGAACAGTAAATTGATATCAAATAAGTTTTGCATATACCGGTAGAAACAACAACAGATCTGACACTCCCTTGACATTAATGATGATTTTTCTCCCTTAATTTTTAAAGAGAAAGCGCTCTTATCATTTAGTATTTTTCGTTCTTTTAATTCGATAGTAGGATATATGTGTTTTGACACTGCATGTTACAGTTACAAACAGTCAGATTGCGGATGCAAACAAAATACGACCTTCTTGGGGTTTCATCAATTGGCTGAACAATATTCACAGGATTTGACTAATTCTCTAAGAATGTCTATATCTGCCAAAGTTGCTCCCATGCAAACAATTCAAAGATAGTTTAACAGATAGAATTACCAAAATAATATATTTATCATGAACCGCTTGTTGTGATGGAAGTGCATCAATGGAATAGGATGGGCGAGTTGAAGACATTCTCTCACTGTTCGAGTTCATCACCTCCTTTTGTTGGACCAAAAAAACCACCGCAAGCACACCTTGATCGATACAGAAAACTTGTATCCGCCACGAAAGATACGGGAACTTCATCGAGTGCCGGCATATGCTATGAAAAAAAGCCGAGTAGATGCTCAACAATATGAAACGAACACACGTTAAATCTTGTTTATCTGTGACATTCTGTGCCTCTCCGCTCCGTTTGGTAACTGATGATGCTGATTGGCCGAGAGCCAAACGCACAGAACTTGCTCGCCACCTTTTTAATACCAGTGCAATCAGCGGGTATCGCTGTAAGTAGGAGGTATTCAATTGGATGCCATAAGAATGGTTGAAGACGGAGTAACATGAAAGCTCTTGGAGTTTATTAGTTTACAATATGCCGTTTCTTCAAATGTGGATGATTAGTAACATATCATTTGAATGGCAATATTGAACACCTCCTGATAGGTTCTTGTTGACAGGTTCCCTACTATATATTTCTGTAGATTTCTGTTAATCCTATTTACTAATGCCCAAGCTGAAATAACAAGGAATATTTGAAGAGTGATTCATCTATTCATCTGCATAGAGCGCAACACCAAGACTAATTCACTTTGACGACTAGGAAATTTTCTAATCACGAATAAGCGAGTACATTCCTGGGTATGGATGAAAAGAGGAACTATATATAATGTAGTAGCTACGGCTATGAAACAGAAGCTAAGCTGTTCCCATCGTCTGCTTAAAGTGTTCGCCCGGTGTCAATCAATCTATATGTAATCCGCCGGAAAAACGATTATCAGGTTAAAAGCATTGAGGTGGAAATCCTATATCATGCCTCTATTTGTACTTGGAACTGTCGCTCCAACCGTCATTAAATAATGTTGCAACACGCTAGTCATGCATACTGAGATGTGCCAACGTGTTGTGTGAAACTCAGTAAATCATATCTACGCAATGTTTATTGACATGAGACGGAATAATTTAAAAAATATAGAATGAGTACAATAAAGCAAGGAATATGATGATACCAAGCAATTAACAATGCCCTGAAAAACATTGGTTGATGTAGCTTTAATTAAGTATCCAATTAACACTGGCACTTCAAACAAACGGTTTCACTGTCAGGAAGGTGCGCGATATTCTCTTTCAGAAAACGGATTGGCCTCAATTTCATGAGGAAATGACGCAACGTAAGGGGGCTATATCATGGGTCACTAATAAATCTATCGAGGGCAATCGTTGGATATTGACACTTGGAACTCCCGATAGCTGTTTTAAAGCTTACATCGCCTCACTGTATCCTAATATCACGTTGTGTTACATGACGTCACCTGGTCGTTGATATTAAACAACATCTATTTGACAATATTATAGCAAAAGGCACTTCTATCTTTCATAGCAAGTTTCCTCTCATTTTGTAAATATCCCCGAGGTGGAATGCAAGTTATATTTTTAACAATTGGAGAATGGTTGTTGAAGTCTTGACGCTGTTGTTAGTGTCTTAAGCTCCACAAAAACGAAAAATGTAATTCTTCTTTTTCGCAACGCAATAATATGCAGTTCCAAAATAACTATTCACTCAATGTGGCAACTACATTTGGCTTCATCTCATGGACAATTCAGAACGGACTTATCTAACTCCCTTGAAATTGGCACCATTTGCCAAGAATGATGTCGCCATTTGAAAATATTCATGTGTATTTCTTATGCAGAATATCAGTGTATTTTCAAATAGCGGGATGACTGCTCCAGGCATGGACTAAAATATTAGTGCCTATTACTTAAATCGTTATATGTTTTCAAAATTTTGCCAAATAAACAATTTGTTACCGATTATAGATTGGAGTTTGGGTGATTAAAACACCGAAACAGAAAGATTTTTTCTAGAGCTAAATCTCATTGACTGTAATCAAGTACTGGCAGTTTGCACTTCGCTTTGTCGTGAATCCCATGCAGTCTTTGAACACTGATTTGTCCTTCCCATAACCCAGTCAGTCTTGGAAAGAGAGAATTAACGGTTAGGGGAATCCCGCTCTCTAAAATGGAGGTAAAAAGGGTCGTTTTGGCTCAATAAATGAGTTCACATAATGAATTCAGCAAAATCCTCTTGAGGCGCATACAGACATATCTATCCGCATTAAGTGGTAGTAAAAAAGTAAATTGTCATCTATCTAATTTGCATAATAATAGGCCAAACATCCTTCGCGCTGTTTGAACAACATTGGCTGGTTCTTCACATGACAAATAAATTTTATGACATGGAACAATAGATAAATCAATGCGCCTAAAATTTTGATGTATTGGTTCAGAAGGAATCAAAAGTTATTGAGCAAAAACGACCTTTTTACCTCCATTTTAGAGAGTGGGATCGCCCTAACCTAATTATGGTTTAATGTCGCGTTCTGCAATATTTCAGTTATGTAGCGACGACCAAACAAAATTCTAAGTATTCTAGCAAAAACAAGTCAACATCCCAGCAATCCAGAAATCATCAACACAACACACAACCCAACAAAATACATGCATATACATTAAAACTTATACCCACAGAAATCCGGATCACCCCCACATCATTCCGGATTTGATGGGGCATTTGTACCGGTACGTAATGCTTCCGGAGGGGGGGGGGGAGAAATCGTCGTAAATGACGTTACGTTATTTTGTTTAATGATATGGAAAAGCCTTGACGGGTTGGCATCTGAGAATTGCATTAGGAACTTGTATCTATATATTTGTGCATAGCACTAGATACATTCCTACAAAAAAAATCCTCTGTTCAGAGTTTGCCTTTAAAAGATGCGGAGATGCTGGTGACTGGGATGGGATGTATCCCGGAGACACAAGCAAAGGTCCTACAGGGTGGACAGACTACAAGGACTGTTTGATACCAGAAGCGGTGGAGCTTCTGGAAAAATATTCAAACAACAAGACCGAGGCGGAAATGGCGGTAAGAGACCCAATAACCAAGATATCTTGTTCTGATTCATCAATTACCCTGATTTCGTTGCTCGACCCAACATGACATTGAATATCCACGAAATCATTTATGCTATTATAGCTTTCCCCAAATTTGTTCTGAATAAATTAATATGTCCTAATACATCTATATTCTATACACAAAAAGAATGACAATTTGGATAATATACCTTATTTAGATGGGATTTTGTTGATAATATAATTATAAGAATGTCCACAATCGCCACCAGATCTGAGCGTAATAATTCGTCCTGGATTCTCAGCACGTTTTGTCCTAGTTTCAGAAATTCTGTCGTTGGACAGGCGTACATGTAACTTGTTGTATTTTCCTCATCAGACATGAACAACCCCATTGTTATAGATCCCATTCATTGAATAGAATATTATGGCATTTATCTTTGTTTTTCACACCTGTCATATAAACTTTCATTAAATATCCTATTCAGTTCGTTGGTTCTTTACATCGCGAACATTCACGTCCATATAGTTTGTTGTCCTACACCAACTCCTCAGATCCTGGGAACAAGACGATTTGGGGATATTTGTCTGCAGGACAGATTGACACCCTATCTGGCCTTGACGATTTGGGCTGTACCGCTGATCGGCTGTAATATGTTCGTTATCCTTGAATCTATGGAGTTGAATCTTACTGTACCTTTGGTCAAGCTCTGCCAAGAAATGTAAAATAATAAATGCAAGACGTCATTTTCCCAGAATTTTTAATTGATGTCATTGTTTTTTACACAAACAGCATGATAAATTAGTTAGCAACCATCTGGTGTCAATAAAATTGGTCCACTTTTAGCCTCAGAAAAGCAAAAGAAAGGAAGAAAAATACAAAAACAAGTTTTCTGATCTCTTCATTTGGACGCCATTTAAAATTTTGCGATGATGCGTCATGCTCTGGGGTTCAAAATGACAAGCTATAATATTACGAAATTTCAGTTCTCTATTTTACTGTGATTCGAAGTACGTACGAGAGAAAAAGCTCGCAACGGATTATCAAGGGCCAAACAGAAGACGCCGTGGATTCCACGAATATGACATGGGGCGTAAAAATATGGGTGGGAGAGGGAGATGCCTTAGGTTATCTTGGACGAGTGAGTAAGTAGGATTTAATGTTGTTTTCCACATTTTTGTCAGTCATATCACGACGGTTCCTACTCGAGAGTGTCCACAGTTCCTATTATCCTGGACACTGATCAGCCCAGCCAGTATAGCACCCGGTCACCCATCCAAATATTGACCGAGCTCAACGTTGCTTATCTTCGGTGATCTGACGAGAATCGGTGTGTCCATGCAACGTGATATCTTGGACGATAACGTCTTCCTAAGTTGTAGCCAAAAGCATATTGATACCGGCAAGACATCATGATGTTCCAAATATATCAAATCCGTATAATTGCAGTCATCTTCAGGGATAAATTATAGTATAATTGAATTCCTACATTGTGAAACACCCTGCCAGAGAATACTGGCTCGGAGTCACCCGATCCAGTATTTTCTGGCAAGGTGTTACAATGTAGAAATGTAGAAATATAATTTTATTAAAACCGTATTGCTGATAAGTATTCTTAATTCATATGTTATTCGTTGTAATGTCGTTATCCAGAGTATGATGTGTCTCAGTCACGCTTTGATTATGAATGTTCATATTAACGCCATGGTGATCTTGGAATACAGGAGTTCATACAGTTCCTAGCCCTGGGTTATCGGAATTAGATAAAAGTTACTCTTCTATTTGAGCAGCAACAGGACAAATCGTTCAATATATTGTTGAGACGCTTTACCGTAACCCCCTAGTTGTCACATGCTGATGGAACGGTCATTTTATCCTGCACAATCGGAGGTAAGTGCTTTGGGTACATCCTACTTAACAAGTATTGGTTATTGGCTAGGGGCCCTATGAACCTATGTATTTCAAGATCCTCATAGTGTTGATATGAACAGTCACAATCAAAGCGTGACTGAGATACATCATACTCTAGATAACGACTTTACAACGTATATCATATGGATAAAGAATACTAATCAGCGATACGGATTTGATATTTTTGGACATCGTGATGTCTTGCTGGCATCATTGCAAACGGTTGATCACTTCTGCCTTGCAGGATATTAGCCTAGTTTTATTATATGAATTAGATCTTTGGATTAAGGACGCGGAATTTCTTTAATGGACGACGGCTGAATATTGAATGACGGAGTAGACGCTTGTATTTTTCACCACCATCAAGTTTCCAAACTCACCAGACAAATAATGCCGAAAATTTGAAAGTAGATGCATGAGTTCGTCAATATATGTCCATGGTGTTCTTCCATCCAAGGTGCACAGCCATGCCGATCATCTAAGAATCTCCATATACTCCAGGTCTTTCCGGCGGTCACCAAATACCAAACGTACTTACTGCTCTTCAACGAAAAAGCATTTGCAGCAATATAGCCCTACGTGACATCATGTGTTCCCGCAACGACGCCAAATTGAACCTTTTCTGAGGTAGACGCAAATAAGATCTTCTTTTAAATGATCCACGAAAACCCTGCGAAATTTCTTACAAACTGATTTTTTTTGAGGGACAGTGTGTGTAGCGCAACGTTAAGACTTCACAACGAAGTTAGGACTTCAAATACTATATATACATGTACTTGACCCAAGGCGTCCGAACATTGGCGACACTGAGTCGATCGCAATGTATCGGGACGTAATAGTACCACGTAACATTAAGTATGAGGTTAGTGAATGATAGAAATATGTTGAGACCTAATTCCAGTCAAAACTCTTGAGTATAAGGCATGATCTACCCACAACACTGAACCCCAGAATATGTCTGTGACGCCTCTGTCAATTTTATATCATCATGACCAGATTTGTCGTCTGAGCATCTTTTCCTAGGTACCATTCTATTGACATCTTTCAACGTTTCTTTGAAATGGAAGATCTTTCGTCCAATGATGGATGAAGCGATCGTCTTTACATAACCTGGGTTTGTAAGGCTCCACAGTCAGAAGATTTCTCTACAACGCCCTTTAATAACTCACTATGACTCCACATATTAGCTATCATGATCATAACACTTGACACAAACTACACACTCTAGCTTTCAACCCTACCTGGGGAGAAAGTGCCCCTCCTAGATAATTTTTCTCTGCTGCTCCGAAACAACAACCCCGAGGGAGTTGAAACTTCGTGACTTTAAAGTTTATCACATTGGGGTCATTTTGAGACCATTTCAATATACCCTAGAGCAGAGGATCATGGGAAAATTCAAATTGGCCGACAAGTACTATCGCAGAAAGTCTTGTTTTCGGTCCTTTCTGTCCATTTATTCATATTTATCCGGCCTAAAAGGACTAGAAAGTGTTTTATTTAGGCAAAATTAATTATTCTCTATTATATTTGAAAGTTTTTGAGAGGAAAAATTATATATTTTGGATCTGAGATGACGTCATTGTGACGTCATTATGGTGATCATCTTGTATTTTTGTTCACATTTTCGGATAGAGCTTGAACCAAAGAGCTTGAACCTACTGTGTGGTAAGTTTCAGCGCTCTAACCTTAGAGATAGCAAAATCCCCCCCCCCAACGCGATGCGCCCCAAATCGCCCAGGCCAGATACGATTAAACAAATAAAAAATCAGATTATAAAGAAAATATGCTTTGGACTCGCGGTCCGCAGATACGTTTATATTACTACAGTCGGATCTGCGGCGGTCTACTCTATGTCCTAGTCGAAGGAGAGGGCGATAACTACGCCACAGGTCACTGGGAAATGGATAGGTATGCCGTTATCATCCTAAATAGTATCTATATTTCAGGTGATGCGCTCCGTGTTAAGAGGAACGAGGACGTTGGATATCGTGGGGCTCATTCTCTCATTTGTGGCAATCGTCGCTTCTCTTGTGATATTTTCATATTTCAGGTACGAGTAATACGAGTATTTCTGTATGAATTGC
>JAVTVY010004928.1:0-38162 GCA_036873755.1 Hanleya hanleyi
TAGAATATTTAATGACTGACAATTGTGTTACCGACTCGAAGTCGGATCTGGACAGTGAAGCTGTCCAAGCTATTGATACTAGGGTCAGATCCGACATTCACTACTCAGCCGTCGTCCTTAAAAGTATATTGCTTTATTAGTACTAGCGCATGATAACTTGAATGTGGGTGTGCCGGCGCCAAGCCTCAGTGACAACTTGTCCACCCAGCAGAATCCACGCAGTCCTGGATCAGTTGCTTGATCTGTATTGCTCAAACAGTTCAGCAATTTGGGTGAATCGTCAGCTACAATAACGACCGAACACGTATGGATAACAGTCCTTTCCACGTGTGTTTGTATACCAACATTTGACGGACGACCATTTCAATGTTGTCCAATTGCAGAGCAGAACAATGCTTTCCAAGTGCGTGTGTATATCAGTGCGGCATGAGGGACAACAGCTGACAATCTCAGACCGTCAACATGGAGTGAGTGACAACAGCTGTCATTCTTAGACCGTCAACATGGAGTGAGGGACACCAGTAGTATATAAAACACCCATTCTGTCGCATTGAGGCTGAGGCTGATGACGTCACGTGGCGTGACGATGACGTCACGGATGACGTCACACCCGGTCACACGACTTCCGGTGACATCAGGGTCACTTTCTGCGACGTCATTTCCGATTATGTGACGGTACAGCAAGAGTTATCTGCCCCTACATAAAATCCCAGTGACTTCAATGTTAATCTACGGGGAATGCATGTATGGGATAGGGGTGGTCATTTTTTTTTCTTCTGGATTTTACTATGGGTTGTGGCACCTTGTTTTCTTTGTTTCGCGATGTAGAACACGATGATATGGGTCTCGAGGCCATGGGTTGACATTCGCTGAAAAGTTCAGGCAGGTCTGGGGTGGACATGTTAGGTCCATCCTGGCGCACTGGACAATGTTAGTGCCAATGGCGAACCTGCTCATGGTCATTTGCAGTATGGGGTGTGGCCCCTTGGCTTCTTACTCTAGAGCTGTAGAACACGATGGGAGGGGTCTCCAGGCTATGCGTTGACTTTTGTTGAAAAAGTTATCGTGCGCATGCGCAGTAGGCAGGCAGATCGAGGTGGACGTTTTGGGGTCTAGGTGGACCCATAGTGGTCTGATTGGATCGTACACGGTGTCATCGTGAAGCTCTCGTAGGGGAACGTCCAACTGAATGGGTGTGGGGTGGAAATATTGTCCATCTGCGCATGCGCAGCAGAAAAATGATCTTTGAATGGACGTTTTGGGGGTTAGACGGACCAATAGTGGTCCGATTGGGCCGTATGAGTTGTCATCGTGAAGCACTCGTGGGGGCCATCCGACTGGACTAGCGTTTCGTCCGTTTTGAACATTCTGCTCATGCGCGGACAGGAAATTGTGGGAAAAGGGCACTGGAAGGGACGTTTCGTGATCGAGGTGGACCCATATTGGTCAGGGGTCAGGGGTCAACGGTCAGGAAATGTGCGTGTGATTGGATGGTTGACAATGCGTAAAGGCGTTACGATAGGGCGTTGAGATAAGGCATTAAGGCGTTGAGATAGGGCATTAAGATATTGGGACGGGCGTTAAGGCGTAAAGATAGGGCGTTGAGACGGGCGTTAAGGCGTAACAAAGGGCGATTACGGGCGTCACTTTTGATGAATTAGTGGCAATTCCATGGAATATCTAGAAAATCAGAGCTTCTGAATTATTTCACCAGGGCGCTAAGCTAGGCGTTGGCGGGAGTTACCGTCCATCAAAGCAAGCGTATCCTGAAGACGTGCACAGTTGACGTTCCATTCAGCAGACACACTACCACGCTGCTCACGTGTACGACTTGTTCGAAGCCCTTTCATCGCCTGGACAGTTTACGTCGTCACACACGTGCCCGCCATGAACTACCCACGCATACATGTGCAGAGTGTGATATAGTCTTTAAGTAGCCCAGTCAATTGAGACGTCACGGGAGAAGATTCTCTGACAGAAGGTACACGTTCACGACATGTTAATTAGTCCACCAATATATATGTACTGATGAGGGACAATCCCTATATGTACAGATACCACCACCACGGCGACCACCACCACCACCACATACCACTAAAACCACCACCACACACTACATACCACCACCACACACCACTACCGCCACCACGCCTCACTCACAATGCCTCACTCACTCACTCACTCGCTCGCTCACTAAATCACTCCTCCTCCTCCACACATACACACGGGTAACTCTACCAGGTAGCCGGATGGAAAAAAGGCCCTTATCTCCTCCAAACGCACTACTCTCCGGAACTCCCCTTTCTCTAATACTCCCGAGTGATCTATAAATAGAACAAGGTTTTTTCCAGAAAATTCCCCGAAAAATTAACCCTGCCATTTTCGGCTTTCAGTACTACTAAACTGGATTACTTCCCTTGACTTTTACTTTTCTGAAATTGCGTCTACACTATCATCTCAACAACAACAGCATTCTTATTTCTATTACTCCGTTTTTTTCTTAGAAAACATGCACCCACTCTGGTCTTGATCGGCCTGGATGAGCGCTTCACATGGATACTCTCCCCGATCCAGTACGCCCAGTATGGGCCCACCTCGACCCCAAGACGTTCATTCCAAAGCCCTTTCCCCACCACTGCCTGCCTGCGCATGCGCACTATTGCGCTACTTTTACTCCACAAGACTCCTTTATGCTACCCCATGAGAGCTTCAAAATGATACCCCACACGACCCAATTCGACCACTATATGGGTCCTCCTCGACCCCAAAACGTCCCTTCCAGTGACTTTTTCCCACAATTCCCTGTCCGCGCATGCGCAGGATGTTGAAAACGGACGTCTCGATCCCAAAACGTCCATTCAAATACAGTTTTTCCATTGAGCATGTGCAGATAGACAATATTCCCACGGTCCCACCCCACACCCATCCAGTTGGACGCTCCTCCACGCGAGCTTCACGATGATACTTCACACGACCCAATCGGACCATTATGGTTCCACCTTACCTAGACCCCAAAACGTCCACCTCGATCGGCCTGCCTACTGCGTATGCGCACGGTAACTTTTTCAACAAAAGTCAACACATGAGCTCGAGACCCTTCCATCGTGTCCTACATCTCAAGATGAAGAGAACAGGGGTCCACACCCCATACCGCAAATGCCCATGAGTGGGTTCCCCGTTGGTACTAACATTGTCCAGTGCGCCAGAATGGACCCAACATGTCCACCCCAGACCTGCCTGAACTTTTCAGCGAAATCAACCCATGGCCTCCAGACCCCTCTCATCGTGTTCTACATCGCGAGACAGAGAAAACAAGGGGCCACAACCCACAGTAAAATCAACAAGAAAAAACAAATTGACGAACCCTATCCCAGGCATGCATTCCCGTAGATTAACATTAGAAGTCACTGGGGTCTTATATAGGGACAGATAGCTCTTGCTGGGCCGTCACGTGATCGCAAATGACGTCACAGGAAGTGAGCCTGATGTCACCGGAAGTCATGTGACCGGATGAGACGTCATCAGACTCAATGCGACAGAATGGGTGTTTTTACTACTACTGACATCAGCTTTCAATCCCGACCACGACTCGAGGAGAAACTCACTCATTTTATTTTTTGAAATTCTGACCAGGCGAAGAACAATTTAGCTTCTTCATAGAAAGTACAGAAGGTAAAACAACAATAACAACTGTAGGAAGGAAACATTTCTGCAATTTAATATTTCAATACACTTTCTGTCATAATCAGGGACTTTGTATAAAGCAATTCAATAGATCCTCTGATTTTCATTCTTCTGTAAACCAATTACTGTATGGCGATTAGGCTGTGACCTCGACCTCCCCCTCTGCACAGAGGAACTGTTCCCTTTTAGCGTTAGACACCTCAATCTTGAAACTGTACGTATGTCCCTGAAATGAAGGAGTGGTTATATATAATTAGAAGTGATATTATTATTATTTTTTTGTGACAATGCTTTCAAGACAAATCTCCATAGGGGGATCGAGCAAGTTAGAAAGAAGGAACCCTGGGACTGAGAAAGACACCTGATTATTACTTTCAGCAATATCTCCAACGTCACACTTCCAAAATTATTGAAGGTTTGGTCAAAGGGTTTATGAGATATAAAATATCTTTTGGTTTGATTGTTCTGACACGGAAATTTACGATCAAATTTATTCTGACTCAAAACATAGTTTGGACAGACATGACCCATTAGTTTCAGTTCCAAATTCGATCCAGTATTTTTGATTCTGGGTACCTTATTGGGTACCGTACCCAAAGTCGTTGGTAAAAAAACGAAGTAATTGCCATCCTGCAGCTTTCTGTGAGGCGGATATTGGCAATTAAAGTAATGCTTCCCTGTTTTACCCAAGATATAACCATTATGAAATCCGAGATGATACGAGAGTAGAGATTTTCAACCTGGAGGAGCGAAGTGGGTGCAAAACTTTAAACGAGCCTTTACCAAACAGTTTTGTATGATTGTGTATACGGTATGGAATTGATCATATTTTATGGAGTTTCTGAATTCACCTCAACCACCTCGCTGGGGGTCTAATAACACCCCAGCCACCAGTCAGATTTTTGGACCGGATTCGGGGCCTTCGCGCACATCGCCGGAAGTGACATCATATATAGTAAAATAGATGTTTACCGAACATTTCGATTACTTTTCAAGTCTGCATAATACCGCTGTTGACCTAGCGTTAAAAAGAATTATCTGGAGATAATTTTCCCTGTTTATCTAGACAGAGCATATGAAAAGTAGTTCGCTCATGTGCAACACTAAAGGAGTTGTTCGGCCGGATTCAAACTGAATCGTGCGTTGGTTGGTTTCCCCTATACGTCATAGCAACGTAGTAAAGGTCAACTTCCGCTATTGGTGGAAGGGATGGTAATGGAGCCTGCGAAATGGAGCATGCGCTGTGGGGAGGTTGAATTCACCTACCGATTTGACCTTGGCCGGAACCTGTCTGATGTTGAAATCTCGGGAAATGTGTTCTGAAATCGAAACAAAGTTATTCAGCTCAAATTCATACTTACTGTTTCGTCATTCCTACTATGTCAGTCTGTCTGACGTACAGTCGGAATAGACAATTAATCATGTGTGCTTTTCCTAGTCACCGTGTGACAACGTACACCGGATTAGCGTGCTGCATGGCGGAAGTGGAAGTTAGCGAGCAGACGTCGAGCTGCTCGCTAAGATCCACTTTCCCTCGTACTGCCGCCAAACAGCCCGCTAATCCGGTGTACGTTGTCACACAATGAGAGAAAGAACCTCTCCGGGGGGACAACTATCTCATCCTGGTTTCAGTCATGTCAAAAAGATGCTTGTGGGTTGTTTTGGGGGTTTTTTGGGGGGAGGGGTTATTTTTGTATTTTTTTATCGCAAGGTAAAACTTCATTGGCTGAAAAGATCGATAGAGGAGTCTCCAGCTGGAGTGAACACCTGCTGCGGGATCGTACAACACCCCCTCCTCCCTTATCGCCATGCACAACTTTACACACCTGTGGCGGTATCCCCTACTCCCACCACTCCTCCCAATACCCTTTATCTCCGTCACGCACTTTTCAACATAAGGGAGATAGCGCATGTCATGCTATAAGTCAGATTGAATAGCCCCTTTGCTGGAAAACGTACGAATGACAAACAGAAGGTGTTTCATCGTGTCTCTAACGCAATCAAGTACGTTCGTTAACATTCAACTGGGTGGACATCTTCGTTCAATTTCTACGCTCACGCTCTGAACTTGTCTTGGTCGGACGGGCTGCCATTATTGTGCAACCACAGCCTGTAACCTAATGAATATGCATGACGCATTATCTATTTTCTTTGCAAAACGTGCTCTGAAACGGCGTCAGCGACTCGCTGGCATTGTTATTACGTCAGCCTACAGAGGAGGCGTGTGTTGTGTTTGATTGGTTCGTAAGACGAAATTGACATTTCTGATTTTGAACGATAATGGCAGCTCGTCCGACCAAGGCAAGTTCGAAGTTGGAACGTAGAAACTAGTTGGTGTAACGATCACAGCCCAACAGGCGAGGATCCAGGGGCAGCCTAGGGCCCGGAGGCTCCGCTGTCCTTGATCGCCGGAGATGCGTTTTCCCGGAAATAAATCTGATTATAATGTATTCAGAATTATGGTTCTATTTTCACGTTTGTTTCGCATTTATAGGCACGCATCGATGTTGAAAAATCACACCTCATGCCTGAATCCATTTGACTTGCTAGTTAAATTAAACACATACAAAACAATGACCTTTATGTTATGGAACATTAGAAACCAAAACGATACCGATACGATTCACTTACACAAAGCTGAAACAAGGAAATACTCAGAGCCCAACCGGCGAAGTTCCGAGGTCCTGGATCGCAGGAGATGCGTTCTAAGCGTTTTGCCGGAAATAAATATGAACATAATGTATGCAGATTTATGAATTTTTTTTTAAGTTCGTTTCGTATTTATAAACACACATCGGTATTGATAAAAAAAACACACCTCCTGCCTGAATCCATTTGACTTTCTATTTATATTTAACACATAAAAAACAATGACCTTTATAACATGGAATATTAGAAACCAAAACGATACCGATACGATTCATTCACACAAAGCCAAGATAAGCGAATCCTCACAGCCCAACAGGCGAGATTTCAGGTGCCGCCTAGGCCTAGGTCGCCGGAGATGCGTTCTACGTTTTCCCGAAAATAAATCTGAACATAATGTACCGTATGTAGATTTATGGTTCTATGTTAACTTTTATTTCGCATAAGCACGCATCGATATTGAAAAATATCATACCTTATTCCCGACTTCATTTGACTTTCTGATTTGTCACATAAAAACAGGCCTATATTTAACACACCACGACTCGCGGCGATAATGTCTGATTTTAAATACATATTCAAACTCTAAAATTAGATAGTACGCTCACAAACCACATTAATATATGACGGTCTGTTTAATAGAAATATAGATGCTCTAATTACATAATCCATATTCGTTTACTTTAAATATCATTTTAAGACATTATTTCTACGTTGAATCCCAGCTTTCGCTGATAAAAAGAAAGAAATAAATAAAATTTGGTACGAAACCCCCTTGAAAGAAACCCGCCCTTGCCTGTGAAGCGAGAATGGAGCTCGTGGAGCTTATAACCTCGATGTGGAGACCAAGACCCTTATTCCACTGCGCGTATCCAACGCGAAACTTAAATAGATATCGTAAATGCTTTTGATATGAAGGATATTCTCTCACCGAATTGCATCATATAAAGGTCAAGAACGCAGTGGTGATTTAATACTTACGTCCCCGTTTGATCGGACACGGTAGATACGTCTGAACCATGTCACAGTTTCCGGATACAGTTTTTGAAAACACATTGAAAATCCCTACAGACACGCTGATCTTTACTTTACCACTGGACCAATCAGCGGCTTCAAGGAAAACAAAAAAAAAAGAGAGAGAAAAATTACAAATAATACAGGAAATCAGAGTAATGTTTGTATATAGGCCTACATTAAGGAAAGTTTTTGTTCATGCCTTTACAGGCATATACATGTAGAACTAGAAACAGATCCACACGAGGTCGGCTCTTTGTAGAACCAAAACTATTTCCATCGATGGGACCGGAACCATAAAGCAGAAAAATCTGTATTTAAAAAAATGTGATCCAATGAGTTGTCCAATTAACCAGATAACAATTTCCGAACAGGATTGTCCCCCATTATGCCATGGAGTGAGCTAAGGAAATTGACCAGATAACCTCTTCTGCACTCTCCTGTAAGATATACCCCCATCCTCCTCCCAATACCGGTATCATTCCTATAACTGTTTCTTGTCGTAGTTTGTAGGTGATTAACTTAACCATTTGAAATCCCCAATCCATTGAGTCACGGTATACATGTACCTGCACAAATAACTGGAATATCTGATTTTTTAATTATTATATTCCGGTATACTTACGAGCGGTCATGTCAATTTGACCTTTAATAGAGCCCTGTTTCGAGACTTCTTTTGGCTCCCACCATATTGTTAAGTTGTGCTTGGCGTCACCTGTCAGTAACAGAGGAGTATCATATTTCTGTTTAGTTCAAATGACAAGTCGATTACAAAACTTATCAACCCTATAGAAGGTGAGTCTGGATATACTGAATCATACGTTAAAAAACCAAATGAACTTCACTAAAACAAAAATTCACTATAGGTTAATTAGCCGAATTTTGATAGGAATCAAGGAATAAACAAAAACGGTAAATTATATACGGTACCTCACTTTGCTTCAAGATAAATATATCAAATATACGAATATATTACATAATTTATTCAGTTTTTCTTTGACAAACATTTATAAGTCGGCAATAATGAAACTGTTGTCATAAAATAGCGTTTTGAAAAAAGAAAACGTTGAATATTTTGCTCACAGAAAACCATATACTTCAGAATTAAACAAATCGTGAAAATAAACAACTAGGGAAGTGATTAAGGATAGCTGTCTCCTTAGAGGGTCAAAATTGGTCATTTTTTTATTTCTTCATTTAAATATTCACTATTTCCTCTTACATTTGGTGAAAAAATGAAATCAAAATTATAAATAGAAGTGCTTCAATATTAGGATTAAAAATTTAGTTTCCGAGGCACTGGAACAATTAAACAGATTGCCTTAGCTTGGGCTTGGCTACTATTATTTTTGTCTGTTAAATTTCCCTTTCCAAAACTCATTTCCGCAATATTATGGTAAGCTAATTATCTATTAGTCCTACTTATTTACATTAATCTACCCCCTTCTGATCAAAACCATGCAAACATCCGTATTTTTGTTTCTAATTATAACAGTGACACTTCACTCAGACACCCGCCGTGAAGTGGTCTACACAGGTGTGAACAATTCTCAGCTGAACAAGTTTTAGCAAGTTTTTTTTTATGTTTAAATTGGATTTTAAACCGCCTTGATGAAAAACACTAAGTGTAATAGTTATCCAGAATAAACAGGAATTCGAGTAGGTCCCATTAGACAGATTAAAAATGTATTTAACAATAGAATTCAAGCAAAAAAATTGGATTAATTCATCATATGTATAGCTGGACACATTTTGCCTGATTTCTAGCCTTTCATTTTTGTACAAAATCCGAGATTTAAACGTTTATTTCTCGAAAAGTATCCATGCTACGCTTTTGAAATTTGGATATGCTTGTTACCTATAAGGTGATCTAGTAAACTCTATCTCACTTTTTGTAAGTTCGGATTAGTTGTTTAATTATTCAACTTTTAAGACAAACGACCGTAAAATAGTACGTTTTTATTCAATTTATTTTAGTAAAATAGCTGTAAAAACAAAACCAGGCAAAAATTAAAAAAAATGAGATAAATTTACTAGTTCGAATTGTCTCCTATCAAGGTATACCATCAAAGTTGAAACAAGACCAACAGTTTTCATGAAATTTCAATTGAAAAATGGACGCTATTGTTTTCATTTTAATTTTTTTAAATTTGGAATATTTTCTACACAGTAGCAGCATCGGTGATACAAATCATATAGTTGGAATCCCTACGATGTATGCTTTCATAAAATATATAGTTTGTTATGGTTATGTTGTATATTTATTGATACAGACGACAAATTGTCACGAGGGTGCAAAAACTGCCTCTAAGGGGACAGATATCCATAAAAATTAACAACAAAAATCATCACCGCGCGGTTAGAGCATAATTATTGTTTGCAGAAACGAAACAGTCGAATTAGGTATATCTTTACTCAATTTGGTAACGTAATTGAATATCGTACTTAACTGTACTGATAGAGCAGGCCTAAGGGAGTTCGACAAATAAACCGAGACGCATTAAAAGTTTCTTACCACAATCTTTAACATATCCTCGGTTGTTCGCCTCATTGTGGAGGACTCCTGACAGTTTTAGGTCTCGTACATATTTTTCGACATTCTCTACAGCCTTTTGGACCGCATACGCCAAAGTCACAGAATAAACGCATATAAGACATATCAGCATTATTTTTGGAGATTGCATAGTGTATGCTCCGAATTTTCAGTTAAAACGTCCAGTTGTTGGCTGAGTGATACACTGATGTGCTTTGTCACACGCGAACTGTGTGAATATTATTTTGCATTTATTCAGATTATAGATACTAGATTTAATAAAACATTGCGGACTGTAATATCCGGAAGTTCTGTACTTGGCTGATAAAATTTTGTTGGCTATCTGACTATTACCTTCCCGTTTTCAATCATGTCTCCTGAAGTTTCAGTTAATGAGAGCCGGAAGTTTGTTTTAACATCATAGCACAGTAATCCATAATATCATGTATAAATAGTATAACAGTAGTATATAAAGTGTAAATTCCGTCGTATTCGAAATTGGGGCGTAATGTTATGGGGAAAAATTGGGGGTGAGGCGTAAAAAATGGGGGTAATGTTAATGAAACAAATTGAGGTGAGGCGTAAAACGCAATCGGCTTCTAGTAAAAAACAGGGTCTTTGAATTGACATTTTTGAGTCGAGGAGGGCCCATAGTATTCTTTCGGGGTTGGGGAGGGTGGGAAGCGCTCCTCGAGGCCATCCTCGAGTAATGGGTGGGTGCATGTAAAACTGAGATTTGTCCCGGAAAAATAAAAAAAGCGGAACAAGGACTTTATACCCCTACGGTGGGCATAGGCGAGCAGCTGTACATATATGCATATATCCCATAGGATGAGCATGGGGGTATCGTGGGGTAGACTCTGTGCGAGGAGCTCTCCCTACGAATGCGCACGACCTTCGGGTACGTCTATAAAATACGGCACCTCTCGACCTCACTCTCTCATTTTCACTGTTCCTGAGCCATGACGGAGACCATGCGGCTCGCATTTTACAGTATGCGACCGTGGTTAATTCACTCGGGGGTACCGAGCGGGCGTCCGGTCAATGTTTGCAGATGGCGACGACAACGAGAGGCGACGCCAGATCCTAGAAGACTTCACAGAAGCTGGTCCATCTTCCATGTAAGTATCACGAGATAAAGGACAATAATTGTCGATCTTGGGTGAGTCTAGACGTCAGCCTTTTAAAAAATAAAGTAGACCGAACAACAGATCCTTACATGGAAAATCGATCCGGAAGCGGTACCTGTGCGAGAGCCGATTCAATGGAGAGGTGTGCTTATCACCCACCATTACTGGACTAATACAGCTATCCTTGATGCCTGGACTATTGACCACGGGCGGTCATGCCGGAACCGGCGACGGTTCGTGGGCCTTACAGTGCACTTAACCCTATTGACCCGGGCGCTATGACAATGACAGTTCTGTCTTAAAAATAGATCCTCAATAGGGATATTTTAAAATTTACTCAGTTTTTGTATAAAAGTCCCACGCTTGGGTCACCTTCATTTGAGGGCCTCAAGAGCATGGAGTTCACTTCAGGATGACGGATCCTCTCGTACGTGTATGTCTAACTCCCGACCTTTTTCTCTATGTGTATGATAAATCCGTGGAGAAAACGGAGGAGAATCTATTCAACGTTTTCGAGCAGGTCTTTAAGACCGGGTGCAAACCCTTGTACTCACAGACCTATGAAGAGACAAAAATCCTCAGCAGACCATTTCAGCAGTATCTGAAAACCCACAAGATGTTCGTTTTTCAGGCACACAACGAGACCAAGGTTTCTGTCGTCGAGAGGTTCAATCGCACCTTCAAAGTCCGCATGCATAAGTATTCACCTGTAAGTACAGCTGGCGGTACAATCGGGCTTATCACCACCGAATCCAGAGAGCCCCCTATCCAAGTCACCCAGCGCAACGAAGCCCAAATCCGGGCCGTCCTGTATCCCAGGGCATCCCTCCATCGTCCACGTCTCTATAAATCCAAGCGTGGTGATTAAGTGCGCATCAGTAAAGTCAAGGGCAGGTTCGAAAAGTCATACCTCCCCAACTGGAGCAACGAACACTTTGTGACCCAGTGTATATCAACTGGAAGATCTCCAAGGGGAACCCCTGGAAGGCACGTTTTATGACGTGAAGTTACAGCCCGTGGCGAAATCCACAGCAGATTACTGTCGTGTTGAACTCATCCTGAAGACCGAACGACGCCGAGGCAAGACGTATCACTTACTGAATTGGCAAGGCTGACCGAGTTCATTCAATTCGGGGTCCTCGCCAACCAGCTGAAACGGAGCTTCACAGGAATCGGAGTTCAGTCTGTCCTCATACATGGACAGAGGGCGACTGTCGCTGACACTTCAAACCCGAAAAGGCCAAATGGGTGCTGTGAACGTGGTCTTAGTCCTCCTGGGTTTGTTACATGGGGGTGTCTTCTACGGCAGTGGCCACCGTCATCTCGCTACTCAGCCAACCGAGACCATCACTGCCCGGTATGACAGGTCAGACCCGGTGACTTACCGTTAATACCACAACGACAACCAGACGCCACCTGGTACATCCCAGGTCAACATCACAGATCCAGTTTAACACAATACACTACAGACTGCTACAGCACGTACTAAACCACAGACTGTCACGGTATCAACTACACCCTGGACATATTACGGATACATCCTAAGCGGCAAGATTTACGAGAGCGACTAACTACTTCAAAGGCGCATTTCGTCTTGAAGCTTATTCAACACGCCGACAGCATGATAGCTCCACCCATCGCTCGAGTCGTGTGCGACGATGCCCAACATCACCTTTGTTGAAGGATTGCCCACCCTGGCCGACTTGAAACTGATGGTTGCTGGTTATCGAAGATCTCATGATGAAAAACGATGCTCGGATGACCCAGCCCTTTACCAAAGGCAGTCATCTTCGGCGGTTTAGCATCAGCTACATCGTGCAGAATTTGTTTAGTAAAATCAAAGAGCATCGGAACATTAGCTTGAATACTCATTACATGGTGGTGTTTAAAAACCCGAGAGACACCACTCAACTGTTACATCTGGCGAGGCAAATGTACCCTGGGCGCACCCAGTTTGCGCGGGTAACCTTTTGCGATGCGATGATCCCACAGTACGGCGGTATGCTCATCGACCTGAAACAAGCCACTCCTGACCATCTTCGACAGAGGATCCAAATGTTTTCTGAAGAGACTCAATACGCCTATATTCCGAAGAAAAACGCCACACAATGACGAGGTTCTCTCGTTGGACCAGAATGCGCGTACAAGGACGTGATGTAAATTAACCCAATGCGGCTCTCCCAGCGTGGGTAGGCTAAGATGGAGGGGATAATAAAATGATTTGATTGTAATCCTTCTTATTGCTGTGTTGACGTGTCATACACTCGAGACAAGCAGACCAGTTCAGCGCGTATAAAGCGAGGGGTCTGAGACTATTGTCGTTAGTTGTTGCGTCATGTCGGTTCGAGTACGGAAGCATACTCCAACGCTCCGGATGCTGAAGAGAGCCCCACCTGACTTGGTTCAGAACATTGTCGCTGACGTGAACCCAGCCCTGGTGTGCTGTCTCTGTGAGATCGGACTCAATATCTTAAAAGGCAATGTTCCACTGACTCCGGTTCAGTTGCATCTGGCGTTGCAGATGTACCCTGAGCGCACCCAGTTTGCGATGGAACCTTTGGCGATGCGATGACCTCACAGTACGGCGGTATGTTCATCGACCGGAAACAGGCCACTCTCGACCGTCTTCGACAGAGAACCCAAATCTTTTCTGGACAGATTCAATACACGTCTATATAACGAAGAAAGACGCAACACAAGGACAGGTTCTCAAAGGCCAGGTTGGCGTTGGACCAGAACGCGCGTACAAGGACGGGATGTAAACTAACCCAATGCGGCTCCCCCAGCGTGGGTAGGCTGGACTCAATATCTCAAGTTAAAAGGCAATGTTCCATGTTCTCCGGTGGAGCAGGCTGAGTTGGTCAAGCACAAGACAGGTACCCGTACCCTGGTTCAAAAGCGAGTCCCGCAAGCACAGAAGAAAAAGAAAACCTTACAGGAAGGCGGGTTTCTCGATGCAATCTTAGCGTCTTTGCGTTGCCTCTGTGCTAGGCCCCGTGTTGGGTGGACTCTTCGGTCGATGATGCAGGATACGAAGAAATGACCCTGTATGGTCGACCCACGCCTGCTGCACACCCTAAAATCTCCGTACCTGGTCCCACCGCTGACGAAAACGCTGAACACCGTCGATGATGAGATGAGCCAGATTTCACAGCAAAGGGATTTAAGCGATAGTGAGAAAATACAACAGTACAATCCGGCTCTTCACCGGTATATTACGTTAATACCAACGGTATATGACGTTAATATCCCCGGACCAACCCCAGCGTCCGTCGCACATCCAGGACCACTCGCATCATCAGCACCCCTTGTCCCACAGCCAGCGTTCCCAGGTATACCACCCCCAGCCCAGCAGTGGGTGGCAGACTAAGTGATGACGAGCTTACTCGCTACGTTTCAGAGGAGGGCAGGCTTGTTGCTGGAGCGGTTGAAAGACCATTTGAACATGCCGTGGAACGAAAAAGGTGAACTTTTGATTCAGAACCAGGTGGTGCTCAAATGGTGGACTTGGTGAATGATATGAAGCGTCAACGCAGGTGACAGGGGTTGGCACAGATGCACGTCCCACAAGAATTGGTTGGAAATCCGCAGCGTTGGGCTTGAATGCAGCAACAACAGCAGATGCTCGTGACACCGCCCCACACACCGCACCGATCGAGACCCGTCACACGTCTCCAAAGATCCCTATTAATACCAGGGCCTGACGTGGGACACGTCAGTCGTCATGTTTTACCTCACACTACCCAGTGACAGCTCATCCGAGCCGTATTCGGACAATACCTTGGTCCATTACGTTACTCAACTCTCGCACTGCTTACATCTCACTAGACGATGGAAATGTGGCCTGGTGGATATCCAGTACCCATATACGTGGTATATCGCAAAGTGACACGGTGTGGTACCAGGTCCTGTACGAGGGCAAGACTTATACCTTCACACTCCCCGAATGGCAGTACGATACGCCAGCCGCGTTCATGACGGCCTGATGGCGAATCGGACTGGAGCTCGAAACCAGGCCAACCGGTTGAAACTCCTCATAAGTGAGATGGACATGACGTACAAAGAACACAATCAGGAGGGGTTATACGGCTACACCTATTCGGACGAGATCGATACACACATCGTCGGGGTTAGCATTGCGCCCCTACTACGCGTTTGTCCGGTGTACGGGGACTACCGTGGACCGTACCGACGACCCAGATTAGTGCCGTAGAGGGGCAATTGGTGAAACATCTTCCGCTTTCCAGCATCACTGTGTCGAGCCTCATCGAATTCCTCATCTCCTAAGCTGATACGCGTACCTGGATTTAGCCCACACCTACTTGTACGTGAAAGCCAAGATCGTCAATGGCGATGGCACCAATCTCGCTAACGATGCCCCGATGGGCCTAGTCAACCTCTGGCTCCACTCCTTCTTCCAGCAGGGGGATGTGATTCTCAGCGAAAAACTCGTGCATCGACCAACAACTACCCCTATCTTGCGTACCGGTACATCGAAATGTTATTGCACGCCGAAAAAGTACCGCTCTTTATTGTTCCGTGACAAATCCTAGTTTTACATGCACCCACCCATTACTTGATCGACCCCGAGAAGCGCTTCCCCTCCTCCCCAACCCGGTTGGCCCACTATGGGCCCGCCTCGACCCCAAAAACGTCCATTCAAAGACTTTGTTTTCTAATAGTAGCCGACTGCTATTTACGCCTCACCCTCATTTGTTCTCCTATAAATTAACATTACCCACTTTTTACGCCTCACCCCCAATTCTTCCCTGTGCATTAGCATATCGCTCCAATTTAATATTACCCAATTTTTCACTTTATATACTACTCATATCGCCCATAAAACACTTCCTTTGCTATCAAATAATATATAACGTACAGATTTTTTCAAACAACAAGGAAG
This sequence comes from Hanleya hanleyi, assembly GCA_036873755.1. NCBI lineage: Eukaryota > Metazoa > Mollusca > Polyplacophora > Lepidopleurida > Hanleyidae > Hanleya > Hanleya hanleyi. The sequence continues at coordinate 15,911 of JAVTVY010004928.1, forward strand.
CTGTAACCGTATTTAGTGGAGAGTTAGATCCACACACGTGCATGTGTATGATAATTGTTATAACAAGGAAGTTCATGTCGTCCATAGCTGTAAGTAAAATCATATAATGATAAAATGGAACATATATTCATGTGTAGGGTACGACTGGGGGCTTTCGACCATTTTGTCCAGTATTAAAAGTGTGCTCGAAAACATTTATATAGCGCATTTGCTTATTAAATATAGCAACGTTCCTATATTGATGTGTACTACAGTGTAAATCTGTTAATTACATATCTCAAATCCAAGGATATTTTATGCATTTATCTAGACTATATCCGCTTAATCAGACCAAGCTATGGGGCAAGTGATAGATATGTCATTTCCCATTCGATTAAGCAGAATCTTCAATTAAGCATGTTAAGCAGTAGCGGGTTCCACGTTAATATGAAAATATGTGATATGATTTCATTTTACAAATCGTAGACAAATACTGCCGAAATCGCAATCTTCCTCGCCTTTTATTTGGAACAATTACCAAAATGGCCGACTGCTTTAATCACCAATTATTCTCAGATAAGTAATGAAAAAAAGATAATCCGACGCCAGGAGGAAGATCAGAGAACAAGAGGAGGATCAATTTATCCTATATATATTTATCCTATTTATTTATATATGTGCTATATTTATCGATGCGCAGGGGTCAATGTGTATCGCACGTCATTCTCAAACATAGTCATACAGCGAGAAACCGTATTGGCACGAACAAAATACATGAATCCATGGGAAGTAAAACTTACAGTAATAAAGATAACCTTTTGGTGTTGTTATTATGACGAGTCTAGGATCAGTACGACCACAGGGTCGAGCGTGTCCAGTATATCTCAACAAAAATTAAACACACAAAATGACGGCGTTGCTGTGGGAATTCCCCTGTTGGCATCTATCGTGCTGCCAACTGGAGGCAAGGAAGACAACTCGGACTAGGCGAAACCTCTGTGGGGCAAATTCCGGGTGATCTTCCCTGATTAGAACATTTGCATGTTAATCTATACGGGGAATGCCTGTATGGGATAGGGGTGATCATTTTTTCTTGTGGATATTGCTATGGGGTGTGGGATCTTATTTTCGTCGTCTCGAGCTGTAGAAAACTTTGGGGGGGGGGGGGGTCTCGAAGCTAAGCGGTGAAATTTTTTGTAAAGTTCAGATAAGTCTGATGGGGTGGATAGGCCCATACTGGCTCAGTGGACAATGTTTGTCCCACTGGGAAACCCACTCATGGACATTTGCGGTATGGGTTGTGGGATCTTGGTTTCTTCCTCTGGAGCTGTAGAACACAATGGGAGGGGTCTCGAGCTAAGCGGTGATATTTTTTGAAAAAGTCACTGTGCGAATGCACATTGGGCAAGTAGCACTGGGGATGGGTGTTTTGGGGTCCACCCATAGTGGTCAGATTTGGTCGTATGAGGTCTTATTTTGAAACTCTGGTGGAGAAGCATCCAACTGGACTAATGTATGATATGTTTTCATTATTCTGCGCATGCGCAGTCTGGGCGTAGTACAGAAAGCAGGCATTTTGGGGGCTCGTTTGGGGTAGAGATGGACCAATCGAGAACTCGGAGCTCTTGGAGCTCAGAGTTCGGAAGTGACGTCATCGTTCGCATGCGCACGCACCTGTGGGGCACCCGCACCCTGGTGTACCCTATGCCCTGCGGGATATAGGGTACAGGGTGCATCACAGGTGCGTGCGCATGACCACACGATCCATTCGGACCAGGTATGGTATAAGTATACTAAATATAAGTATACTAAATCTATAGCCACCAAAATATTCAATTACTCCAATGCTGTCAAGGAGTTTGACTGGAACTTATACACGTCAGGAGGATATAGTTGTGATTGTGAATTATCGAACTTTATCTATACACCATGCAAACATATTGTGACTGGTGACCTTGATGTGGTGAGTGATAAGGATCTGAAATTACTCCTGATGAAAGGACCTAAATATAGAGAGCCAAAAAGAATAAATCTGAAGGCCGACCAGAAGATAGTCCTGTCTGCATTAGAACAGTACGTTATTGATTGATCTAAGCGAGAAAAAGTTGAACCTACAGTACTCGCTGATTGGCTGGGCCTCACCAAGAGCAAGGTCGTTGAAACAATCCGCCATATTGACAGAAGTACTCTTCCCCAAGCAAAACAAGTACTGAGAAACCTCAATTCGCAAGAAGTTCTAGCAAATCTCCAGAGTAAATTCGTCATAGTCCCAGCAGACAAAGCTCTGTAAATGTAATGTAAATATTACTATTACCAGGTGCTGGTTAAAGAATTGAGTGTAGACATGTCTTCATCAAACTTCTTTCAACCCTATTAACGAGGGCCCTTCAGGAGGTAAAAGCATTTTGGGAAAGGTATTGCGCCACTATTTCTAAGAACTCTGGCGTTGAATGTATGTGGATATTGAAAAACTCAAAATGTCTTACGGAAGAACTTGATGCTAAAGGTCACATACCGTACAGGCATGTATCCACATGAGATTTCTCGACTCTCTATACTACAATCCCTCATCAGGACCTTATTGACCGTATAAGTTCATTAATAGTATCTGTGTTCAAGAAAACTGATCGTAGATATATTAATGTCGGAAGCCATAAAGCATTCTTTAGCTCTACTACATACAAGAGATATCATTCATGGATGTTTCTTTGTTTATAGAGTTGCTTGAATTTCTCATTAAAAATATCTATGTGAAATTTGGCAACACAATATATCAAGCAGCATATAGGTATTCCAATGGGTACTAATTGTGCACCCCTGTTGGCCGACCTGTATCTGTTCTCTTATGAATATGACTATATGTAGGCGCTTTCAAAAATCGATCCATTCAAAGCCCGTTCCTTCTCATTCACCAAACGCTATATAGACGATCTTCTCGCTGTGGATAATCGCTATATAAATGACGCAGTGAAGGATATATATCCACCTTCACTGGATTTGAAGGAAACTACAGATAGCCCTACAGGCACATCTTATTTAGATCTCTATCTCTATAAAAATGAAGCGGGCATTCTCTCTCGTCGACTTTATGACAAAAGAGATGATTACAATTTCGACATCGTAAACTATCCCTTTCTGGATAGTAATATTCCAGTGGGACCTGCATATGGCGTATACATATCTCGCTTAGTAGCATTTGCTAGATCCTGTGTTAAATGTGATGATTTTAATCAACGTCACAAAACATTGTTGCAGAAACTTATAAAACAGGGCTATTCCACCAAGAGCCTCCACTCAAAGTTTCTCAAATTTGGCGATACATATCGCATGCTGATAGCAAAATACGAACGTAGCGTGCAAGATCTATGGCGCTACGTTTCGTAACTTGTGTCTAATTCCGCTTAACCCGGGGCTAGGGGCCGTATGAACCCATGTACTTCAAGATCCTCATGGTACTCATATGAACAGTCGCAATCAAAGCGTGACTGAGATACATCATTCTTTAGATGACGACTTTACAACGAATATTATGGATTAAGAATACTGATCAGCGATACGGATTTGATATTTTTGGAACATCATGATGTCTTGCCGGCATCATTGAAAACTGTTGACCGCTTCTCTCTTGCAGGAAACAAGCCTATGTTTATGTATGCAATGATTGTCTTTTTGAATTTGGTGCTAATACTGTTATATGGAATATGGAATAGGTCTTTGGATTATGGACGCGGATATTCTCTAATGGACGACGGCTGGATTATGAATGACGGACTAGACGCTTGTAATTCTGAACCCCAAACACCTCCCTTCACACCCCCAAAAACGTCCACTTTGGTTACTACTCCTAATGATGACGTCACAGGTGACGTCACAGATGACGGAGACATCCTCCAAGTCGCGGTCTATATCCCGATGGCTTCAGTTTGACACCTCACACGACGCATTCGGACCAAGGATGGTACATCTCCACCCCAAACACCTTACTTCACACCTCTGAAATGCCCACTTTGGCTACTACTCCTACTGATGACTTCACCGATGACGTCACAGATGACGTGGACATCCCTCACGTCGTCGTTTACACCCCGTGGGCTACAAGATGACACCTCACACGGTCCATTTGGACTACGGGTGGTCCTCATCTACCCCAAACACCTTCCTTCACCCCTCTAAAATGCCCACTACTACTCGTCCTGATGACGTCACCAATGACGTCACAGTTGACGTGGACATCCCTCATGCCGTGCTCTACACCACGAGAGCTTCACATTGATACCCCCACACGGTCCATTTGGACCAAGGATGGTCCCTCAAACGCTGAAACACACCCACACGCACCCCCAAAATGACCACTTTACTTACTACACCCAACTGCGCATGCGAAGATTGACCGCGACTTCCAATAAAAAACACGCCATTCTGACTCTACCTTACGAGGGCTTCAGACTAATACCCCACACGGGCCGTTTGGTCCATCTCTACCCCAAAAGAACGCCCAAAATGCCTGCTTTCTATACTACGGCCAGACTGCGCATGCGCAGAATAATGAAAACTTCTCCACGAGAGCTTCAAAATGAGCCCTCATACGACCCAATCGGACCACTTTGGGTCCCCTATACCCCAACACACCCACCCCATCTCTGCTTGCCCAATGCGCATATGCACAGTGACTTTTTCAAAAAAATTCACCGCTTAGCTTCGAGATCCCTCTCATCGTGTTCTAAAACGAAGAAAACAAGATCCCACAACCCATACCGCAGATGTTCATATGTGGGTTTCCCAGTGGGACACACATTGTCCACTGAGCAAGTATGGGCCTATCCACCCCATCAGACTTACCTGAACTTTTCTAAAAGTTTCACCGCTTAGCTTCGTGACCCCTTCCATTGTGTTCTACAGCTCGAGACGAAGAAAACAAAGATCCCACACCCCAGAGTAAAATCCACAAGAAAAAAAAGGATCACCCCTATCCCATACATGCATTTCCCGTATAACTTAACATGCAAATGTTCAAATCAGGGGAGATCACCCGGAATTTGCCCCACAGAGGTTTCGCCTAGTCCGAGTTGTCTTACTTGCCTCCAGATGGCAGCACGATCGATGCCAACAGGGAAATTCCCACAGCAGCGCCGCCATTTTATGTGTTTATTTTTTGCGGAGATATACTGAACACGCTCGACCCTGTGATCGCACTGATCCTATACTCGTCTTAATAACAACACCTATAGGTTATCTTTATTACTATAAGTCTTACTTCCCATGGATTCATGTCTTTTTTCGTGCCAATACGGTTTCTCGCTGCGTGGCTATGACGATGGTTCCCCACCTGCCATTTATGCTGGGAATAGTGCTGGCGATATTATCGGGGGCCCTGTTTGAGAATGACGTGCGATACATATTGATCCCTGTTCATCGATAAATATAGCACTTGTTCGTTGCTCTGGTGACAAAAACTGGAACTAGGGGGAGATAACGCCAGCTTGTCAGGTGACCGGACATTCCCAGAGGTTCCTGGACATTCTCGGAGAAACAGGCGACCACCCGCAAAAAAGAAAAACAAATTAAAAAGAAAATAAAAAACTATGTGTTGTGGAGGGTCAGTTATGGCACTACCCCAGGGGAGTATAAGGGTGCTCCAATGTTAAAATCTAATGATAGTCTTTTTATTTAGCAAAGGTGCACATGTACACCTGTACATAGAAAGCTGTTGTCAGGTCACTGGCTGATTATGAAACTTGGTATATTATTTTGTGTTCAAATTATGAGGGTTTGGACTTCTAATTTGCGAATGATACATGTACACCTGTACATACATTCCCACCTGTACATGGAAATTTTGCTGAAGCTATCAGCTTTTAGACGAAAATGTATTGACAAGTTAACTGAATTTGTCAGGTTTCATTGTATGATTATGAAACTTGGTACACATGTTTCGTAAGATTGGAGGATGTGCCTTTGCTATTTATGAGATGAAATATTAATATTTGCCCAAATTATGAGGGTTTCAACTTCGTAATTTACCAATGATAATGTACAATGTACATACATACACCTGTACATACATTTTTACCTGCGGCACGCAGGTCTACGGGAGGCTCGCGTTGTTGTTGTTGTTCTTCTTGTTCTTGTGACTTTTTGAAATGCGCATGCGCTAAGAGAGTGTGATCTCTGCCACACTTTTCTTTTCAACCTCCGATCTCACATGACAACACTGTCTTCAAGCGCGTTTGAATTCATTTGTAACTATATTCGGTGGAATGAATTATTGCTTCGTTAATTATTATATATGAGAATAGGGTGAATAACGTCAAAGGACCTACGAAGTAGGGTAGGCATTAGAACTCCGACACGCACGGTTAAGGATAGTTCCCATGGCCCAAAATCAAGTAGCCCAGGCCATGAAATCACGTTACTGAAGGCCAAATTCGTGACTAACAAGCCACTTGATTGTGGGCCATGGGAACTATCCTCGACCGACACGCACTGAACTCTTGGACCCCCAGTTGAAATCCTGCCAATATTAAGATGGGCACGGCCCAAGTTAGAATCACCAGTGGTTTTAATCAAAAATCACCAGAAATTGTCATCAAAAGTAGGCCCACTCGAAACATGCTGGCAACAGTCCCTTAATGCACCTTCATGCCTAGTCATGCCCAGTGTGAATAACGTCACATGACATAAGAAGTAGGTTAGGCATTAGGACTCCGACGCACGCTGAACTCTTGGACCCCCAGTTGAAATCCTGCCTATATTAAGATGGGCACGGCTCAAGTTAGATTCACCAGTGATTTTAATCAAAAATCACCAGAAATTTCATCAAATGTAGGTCAGCTCGAAACATGCTGGTAACGGTTCCCTGATGCACTTTAATGCCAAAAATCAAGGTTCTAATATCAACGGTAACACTCAGATATAACATATCTCTCAGATATAACATATATATAAATATTAATATTCATGTCACTGTTCCATTGTTTCTCTAGTTGTATTCCTCGTAAAATTTTGTACTCTGCCTTTGACTGGTGTTTTTACAATAAAATCTTGAAACTTGAATGCTTATTTTGCCGACGAAAGGATTCAGATGGATTCCTCATTACCGGACAATTTCAAATGGTAGCCCACTTCGAAGAGACAGAAATGACTATCTAGTATTTAATGAGTTGGACACCCCTGTGCGCGAACAATACCTCACAGTCGTGCAGTTATATTGTGCACTTTCGGTTGCATGACATTTGGCAAATAGCTATTTTGAATGATTCTCTTTCAGAACACAGCCTCTCTATCCTCATTCTCGCAAGCCAGGGCCTTGATTCGCTGGTATTGATGTTCCCGTCCTCTTTTCCGCACTCAGAATCCCTTTAGAATAGCATTAATCACTTCCGTAAATTCAATACTTATGTGTATCAGCAGACAATGCGCAGAAACATATTACATTTGACATCATTCTCTCAAGTCGGAGCCCATTTCTGCTAAAATTTACTGGTTCTATACAAAATTTACGTTACTTTGTCAATCAGTTTACGTCATATATAGCAGATACTGGCCATAAAAACGATGTTGACCTCGTGGCCAAAAGCTAGGGCCTTTGTTTTCCTGGATGGGTTTTCGAGTTTGATTTTGATACTCAGATACCTTTCGCATTGACTTTAACTTGGCAGTCATTTTCGCGAATGCAACAATTTGATGTATCAAAAGATAATAACGAGAATTCGACATCATTCTCTTACACACAGACCTTGTTTAGTAAACTAGCCCCGAAACTTCGCACTTGAATCACCTTCGGAATGACAAACATTTTCGCAAATTGAGTATAGGAAGATATCCATAGATACTGACTAGAAATGTTTCTTGTTTGCAGAATTTGAGTTTAAAGAAAAGAAATTAATAAAATTAGCAACCTTCGAAATGGCTTGGCCGAACATGTCCGATGAGATGATATTTCCTAAGAATGAAATAGTTAATCATTTATATAGAAGAAGCAAACCATGTCTTGGTATTGACTTGCTGCGTGGAAAAGAGTGGCAAGGAATTTAGTTCGCAGATGATAACGAACGTAAATGCAGAAACCTAATTAATTATTTTAATCGAATATCAAGACTGTAACAGGCCTCAATTCGAATAGTGAAAAAGTGTCATTATGCCTCTTGGACAGTTCGATAAAGCCGTAAATCCCATTCCGTAGTTTCACAGATCGAAGTGATAGACCTGATACTAAATTTATTGAAAAATAACTTTGAAGGAAATATAAATTTTCCATTTTGATCGGCAAATTAAGCGAGAAGGGAGACTGAAGAGCGCATATTTTCACGCTATGACTAAATCCTCGAAATTTGTTTGGATTTCCAAATATTTGAAAGCCTTTTTGATTTGCAAAAAGTAACGACTGAACCGAATGAAACTTGGCATACACGATATTTGTACCAAAACATTGCCAAAGCGATCATGGTGAGTTCGTCTGTCAATTCAGTATAGACGGCACGGCCGAGTCAAAATCGTCGGATTTTGAATGGGGAAAGTGAATATATATATATGGTATCAGAACTATTACGCAATCCCTACAATTGTGGGTTACAAGTTGAAAATTACTTCCCTTGGCATATAAACACTGGCAGATGGCGCTTTTTTCTACAATTACCACTACCTCCGCTGATATGTCTTTCACTGTATTATTGCCACTGCCGCAGGTTTTGACTACAATGTAGTCATTTCTCACTTGTTCAAAAGTGAAAGGCACGGGCACAGGGATTTATAAACCTCTTATCTTAAAAATGTTCCTAGAGACAAGTTTCGTATAGAGTTCAAATAGGGCCGCTAAAAATTAGCTTATGCCATGTAGAATTTCACGTGATAATGATCACGATATGTGATGAAGTTTACTCCTTACCAATAAATCGCATAAGCTCCGATTTTTTGAGTACACTATGATAGGTCTTAGATTAAATGGCAAGCGGAGTTTTGTTTGGAGTATTTCGTATTCCGCCTTCAGTATACGGGCCGCTTCAACATTCCTACGGCTATATCGGAGAACGAAGGGAATAAACTCTTTGTTAGCTACTTTACCTGGGTCAATGTTCATACCAAAGGGTTGCCGTGTTTAAAGTGTTTTGATCCAAAAGGATTCACGAAGTGCGCGATGATTGTCAGTTTCTTCCTGTGTTGGAAATGTTGGAATTCTTTCTATTCGCATAATTTGAAATTTGGTGCTGAATTGAATGTTCTGGTAGATTAAAATGCTCATTGACAGGGTCATCATTGGCTAATCTGATCATACGTATGTTGGCACGATATCGAAGTTTATCTCCACATACTGTTTCATGCACTTTTGGCACGTAAAAAAAGTTACATTCTCCGTGTCACAGTTTAGTTGATCCTTAATCTTGTATTCATTTTTGGTCTGTTCGCTTTTGAAAGTGGATTGTGTAGAAATTACTTCGTCCAGTTTACACTGAAGTTTTAGACAATTGGAGCTCTTACCATTGCCATGATTAGGACGTTTATGTTTTACCCTTATAGGTTCTGACTCACGAACGTCGTTTATCTGGTAGTTTGTGATTTGGCGAAGTGTTTCAGATTTAATATGCCGTAAGAACCGGGAGGAATAGCCTCTAGGTTTCAATACTCGAAACAGGATCGCACATGAGTGGTGAAAATACCGTATATCGCTCGAATTTCTATGGAATCGAATGACTTGAGATTTGACTATGCCCTTAAATATATAGGTCTTGTGGAAAGATTTGGCATGTAGCAGTTCGTGGGTATCATTTGGTTTAAAAAGACCTTGTAATCTAAATATCCAGTGTTCTGGCAACCAGGTCCCTTGAAAACTGTTAGGTCCAGAAAGTCCACAGAAGAGTCATGAATAACTACTTCGTGTTTGGGTCATGGTTATTGAGAGTTTCGAAAAGTGGTCCGAAATCTTCCTTGGAATGGTGCCAAAGTACAAAAATGTCATCTAAATATCTGAGGTATAAGAGAGGTTGTATTTCTAATTTTCTTAAAGCCTGCTCTGCCCAATGAGCTACATTGATAGTGGCAAAATTTGGACTGAACCTTTTACCCATTGCACAACCACTAATTTGTTGATAGAACTCTTCTCGCTGTGGATAATCACTATATAAATGACGCAGTGGAGGATATATATCCACCTTCACTGGATTTGAAGGAAACTACAGATAGCCTTACAGGCACATCATATTTAGATCTATATCTCTACGAAAATGAAGCTGGCATTCTCTCTCGTCGACTCTATGACAAAAGAGATGATTACAATTTCGACGTCGTAAACTATCCCTTTCTGGACAGTAATATTCCAGTAAAACCTGCATATGGCGTATACCTATCTCGCCTAGTAGCATTTGCTAGCTCCTGTGTAAAATGTGACGATTTTAATCAACGTCGAAAAACATTGTTGCAGAAACTTATAAAACATAGGAACCTTGGTGCAGGTTCCTCGGCCGAGTCTCTAACAGTTCGAAATGCACCAAGACCTTTTTCAATCCAAATGACAGACATATTTCTGACAGCAAAGCAAGGTCACGACATCAAACTCTGTAATATCACCCTTGATGATTGTTTAGCACCGAATTCTACATGTAATAATTTCAAGATTTCTAAGTGTGGACATCGTGGATGTCTCACTTGTCCACTCTTTAATACTTCAGCTTCATTTAGTTCCGCGCTAACTGGTAACTCATATTCTGTTAACTCGTATGTTGATCATAATTGTTCTACTGCAATCTATTTTTATTTACTTTCCTGTAAGACATGTGATCAACAGTATGTTGGCAAGGCCACCCAAAGACTCCATCTTAGGGTGAACGGTCACGGAGAATGCGTAAGGAAAAAACGATTGCTCATAGGTAAGCATTTTTCTGACGTCGTCTATCCATCTACCAAGGATTCCCCCTTTGGATTTGAGAGAAAAATCCGAGAGTGGGAATTATTCTGGATGCTAGAACTTGGGTCGATGTTTCCGTTTGGTTTAAATGATAATGTCAGTGGGTTCGGCAATGCTATAACCCGCCGATCAAATATATCCAACATTACCCAGCTATTTAAACCCCATCAACGGAGACATCGCAGCCATGGTTGGCGAAAAATTAATAGTTCGATGATTCACGATCATATCACTTTAAATTACTTAGTGGGTTTAACTAACACACCCAATAGTGTACATAACTTACGTACAGTTCTGTATGCGTTACCTCTGAGAGCTTTAGATCAAATAACCAGAGATATACAACAATCTGCGTGTTCAGGATATATAATACCACCAAAAATCAGTAAAGTATGTCAAGATATAGCGTATTTTCGGTTGTATCGTCCAGTGAACATAACTGAAACATCTCAAGATCGGCTTTTCTTCAAACTCAACTACTTAGATAAAGGACTGGACATTATTAATTTACCTCGAATCCTGAATGATCCAGAGGTACGCAACGCTGTACCAAACTATTTTAAGTTCACAGAACCTCCTTGCATTTCATATAAGTATACTAAATCTATAGCCACCAAAATATTCAATTACTCCAATGCTGTCAAGGAGTTTGACTGAAACTTATACACGTCAGGAGGCTATAGTTGTGATTGTGAATCGTCGAATTTTATCTATACAACATGCAAACATGTTGTGACTGGTGACCTTGATGTGGTGAGTCATAAGGACCTGAAATTACTCCTGATGAAGGGACCTAAATATAGAGAGCCGAGAACAATAAATCTGCATTGGAACAGTACGTTATTGATTGGTCTAAGCGAGAAAAAGTTGAACCTACAGTGCTCGCTGAATGGCTGGACCTCACCAAAAGCAAGGTCGTTGAAACAATCCGCCATATTGACAGAAGTACTCTTCCCCAAGCAAAACAAGTACTGAGAAACCTAAATGCGCAAGAAGTTCTAGCAAATCTTCAGAGTAAATTCGTCATAGTCCCAGCAGACAAAGCTCCAAATAATATAATATTCATATGTAAATATTACTATTACCAGGTGCTGGTTAAATAATTGAGTGTAGACATATCATCATCAAATACGTCTACTTGCTCCCAAACTTCAGTTACTCTGGAAGATTTATTTAACAATCACAAAAAGTTTATCAAGGAAAGAGGTATTTGTCTTCCAACCAATCATAGTGACATACCAAAAGTATACTGGACTCCCAAAATGCATAAATCACCATACAAAGCTAGATTCATAGCTGGTTCTAGAAGCTGCACCACCAAGCTTCTTTCAACTCTATTGACGAGGGCTCTTCAGGAGGTAAAATCAATTTGGGAAAGATATTACGCCACTATTTCTAAAAACTCTGGCGTTGAATGTATGTGGATATCGAAAAACTCAAAATGTCTTACGGAAGAACTTGATGCTAAAGGTCACATACCGTACAGACATGTATCCACATGGGATTTCTCGACTCTCTATACTACAATCCCTCATGAGGACCGTATTGACCGTCTAAGTTCATTAATAGTATCTGTGTTCAAGAAAACTGATCGTAGATATATTAATGTCGGAAGCCATAAATCATTCTTTATCTCTACTACATACAAGAGATATCATTCATGAGATGTTTCTTTGTTTATAGAGTTGCTTGAATTTCTCATTTAAAATATCTATGTGAAATTTGGCAAAACAATATATCAGCAGCATTTAGGTATTCCAATGGGTACTAATTGTGCACCCCTGTTGGCTGACCTGTATCTGTTCTCTTATGAATATGACTATATGCAGGCGCTTTCAAAAACCGATCCATTCAAAGCCCGTTCCTTCTCATTCACCAAACGCTATATAGACGATCTTCTCGCTGTGGATAATTGCTATATAAATGACGCAGTGAAGGATATATATCCACCTTCGCTGGATTTGAAGAACACTACAGATAGCCCTACAGGCACATCATATTTAGAACTATATCTCTACAAAAATGAAGCGGGCATTCTCTCTCGTCGAATTTATGACAAAAGAGATTATTACAATTTCGACATCGTAAACTACCCCTTTCTGGACAGTAATATTCCAGTGGGACCTGCATATGGCGTATACATATCTCGCCTAGTAGCATTTGCTAGATCCTGTGTTAAATGTGACGATTTTAATCAACGCCACAAAACATTGTTGCAGAAACTTATAAAACAGGGCTATTCTACCAAGCGCCTCCACTCAAAGTTTCTCAAATTTAGCGATACATATCGCATGCTGATAGCAAAATACGAACGTAGCGTGCAAGATCTGGCGCTACGTTTCGTAACTTGTGTCTAATTCCGCTTAACCCGGGGCTAGGGGCCGTATGAGCCCATGTACTTCAAGATCCTCATGGTGCTCATATGAACAGGCACAATCGAAGCGTGACTGAGATACATCATTCTCTAGATAACGACTTTACAACGATTATGATGGATTAAGAATACTGCTCAGCGATACGGATTTTATATATTTGGAACATCATGTCATGTCGGCATCATTGAAAACTGTTGACCGCTTCTCTCTTGCAGTAAACTAGCCTATGTTTATGTATACTATGATTGTCTTTTTGAATTTGGTGTTTTTCATCTGGGCCATTGGGATAGGAAATCTTTGAAAAGCATCTTTAACAGCTTGTATACCATTATCAATGTCAATATTATTGTACATGGATTCAATATCCATGGTGACAATTTTGACAGTAAATCTTCAGTGTTTTTTAAATAACTACTATATCGGTTAGCGATAGGCTTCAAGTAGTAGTCAATATATTCCGAAATGTGTCAAGACTTTGACCCACAGTCTGAAACAATACGGCACCCAGGGGGTGAAAGGCTATCTGTCCACTTATCTATAGGTTTATGAATTTTTGGTAGGATATGGAACTGTATCGATCTTGCATCTCTTTGGGGTGCTAAGTATTCAAACTGTTTGTTCGAAAAGATTTGCCTCCTATTTAGAACTGCCACCATGTTGAGCAGCCTTGGATGATCTCGAGGCCATATTTCTCCATCCAGTCTTTTGTAATGTTTAGCGTTGCTAAGTAACCTTTGGGCTTCTTTGACATAGTTTTCCCTTGACATTATAGCGGTAGCTGAGCCCTTATCTGCAGGTTTTAACACAATATTGTGGTTTTTGCGTAGTTTTGCTAATGATTGGCGTTCAGCGAAGGATAAGTTTGGAATGTTTCTAAATCGCCCATTTGTAATTAGGTCATTAATTCGTTCTGAAAGGGCCTTAGCAGCTTTTGTAATTTCTGGGTCAACATTTGGTGGTACATACCAAGATTTCTCTGTGAAAGGTGGTCTTTCTCCAGCTGAAAATTTGAAGCGGCCTGCTATACTTACCCGACGATTGAATTCGGCAGTGATCTTAGATGTTTGCATCATCTTCTCTATATATGTTTATCTGTGGGGTCTTCGGGTGCGGTTTCTGATCGAGGTGTCGAGACAAAGGCAAGGCACCGACTGAGAAGAGAGATGTCAGATTGTGTTAGTTCAAGGTCACCATTCAGATTTACTATACTAGTACCTAGACCAAGAGTAGGGTGGCACGTGCCTGTCCCAAATTTAGATTAAACCTATTGTATTGAGCCAGTGTGAATACAGGCAATTTGCCGTATCTTCAGTCCAGTGAATGTTGGTAGGGATACCAACCTTGAATTTGCCAGGATCGATTCTAGTGATAATTTCGAGTTATCTTTTTGAAGAGGCAAATTCATTTATCCGATTTATGCAAAAGCATTCACTGGATGGCAGTGTGTCTGGAACTTGGAGCTGTATAAAATACAATTTTGAATTGGGAAATTCAAAACAGCTCATCATATTGCTCATATTACTTCTGGCTTTTGAAGGCTCTTCTGCTTTGTTATTTACACCAATATTCAAGAGAATTTTGTCAGGTTTGGACGGCCCGTAGTAGCGGTCCAAAATCTGTGTAAAACGTTGAAACTTAGCGCCAGGATAGCACTCTACTTGAACATTGGGATGGGGATCCGATTTAATACGTGAAAGATTTGATGAGCCGAAAAGCAGAACCTTTTTGGTAACTGCTGGGAGGCGCCATTCCCTTTTGTTTTGAGTTTCGTGCCTAAATTGCCAGAATTTCGGGTTCGAATTTTGACGATACGATGAGCGCATATCGTTTGACGGAGCAAACCTTGAAGCGTCAGCATAGGTATTAGGGGAAGTAGAAGGGGTAGGGCTGGTAGGTCTAGGAGTGGTACGTGGGGATAGAAGAGTAGGTCGAGAAGATACAGCAGGTGAAGAATGGTTAGGTGGGGGTTGGTGAACAGGAGAGTTAGTATAGCATGGGTACTGGAAGTACCAGCCTCCCTGGGCGGGAGAGCTGGCGTTCCCAAATGTCCACGCGAAGTAGAGGGCAGAGGAGATTGTGACCGTGCTCGAGTGTTTTGCCGAGATATCGGAGGAGTGGTAGTGGACTGGTTACTACCTGAACGATTCTCCGATACCATAGGGGAATTCAGATTCGATACAAATTTCCGAAAGGCCGAAATAGTGCTGTCTGTCAATTTGGATTTGTAGTTTTCGCTTCCCCATTTTAAGGCATCAGAAAATACACGGTCGAAGTCCAGGGTTTTGAAGATTTGGCCGAAATAACCTGTGACTTCAATTTTGTTAAGCAATTTTTGTAATGTCGAACCAGCTCCATAAGACTTTTCTTTGCCCAATTTTGAAGACCTGTACATGGAAAGTTTCCTGAAGTTGTCAGTTTTCATTGGATGATTTTGATACTTGCTACACATGGTTCATATGATTTGAGGACGTGCATGTGATATTTGTGACATGAAATAATAATTTTTGTCCAAATTATCACAGTTTGGGTATTCCAGTACATGAAAAGTTTGCTGCTGCAGATTCAGCGAATCACTCCACAAGGCGAGATGTTGGGGTTCTCGGAACGCTTGTCGTGTCTTGTTCTTTTCATTATTTGAGACCGTAAAATGTCTCAGAAAAATGGTTATGTATAACTGAATAGTCATTTTAGTCATAATTGATTAGATCCGTCTAAATGTTTCTCAACATATGCGTGTTCTTTGGGAGCTTTTTTACATTATCAGTGTTGGCGTTTGTGTCCCAGCCGTACGATATGACTTGTGGAATTATTCACTTGTCAAATGAACATAGTTTTTCGTTTTTGTTTTTTTCTCTCTCGATAATTTCGCTCAAAACTAATTAATATGATAGAGAATAATTACTGTTGGCAAAATAAATTACATTGATGCCATTTTAGGCGAGAAAATTGGTAAAAAAATATCGAAAATACATAGGATTAAGCAACTGGTCTCGAAACGACGCCAATGAAATTCGCGGGAAAGTCAGCTCTCTTCGTTACGGAGCAGCACAGTGGCTTGGGTAGCAGTGGGTGTCTTCGTGGATGTTGTTGTTGTGATTATATATATTTTTTTCAAGAATATAATTATTTCCGACCTTTTTTATATACCACAATGACAGTGGATGTCATAAAAATGCTTTCTATACGACCTACATTGATCTACATACCCTTCCTCTACTAGATCTGCATAAAAATGACATTTAGATGCAAATCTGGTAGAGGGTTATGTAGATCGATGTAGGTCTTATAGAAAGCATTTTCATGACATTCACCGTCATTGTGGTGTATGAAAAGGTGGAAAATAATTGTATTCTTGAAAAATATATATAATCACAACAACATCGACGAAGACACTCACTGCTATCCAAGGCACTGTGCGGAGCAGTGACAAAAAGTTTGATAGGGGTCGGGCGGAATGCCGCCCTCACCCAGACCAGATAAGGTTAAGGATAGCTGTCCCCTTAGAGGCAGTTTTTGCACCCCCGTGACAATTTGTCGCCTGTATCAATAAATATACAAGATACCCATAATACACTATAACCGACGCTGCTACTGTGCAGAAAATATTCCAATTTTAAAAAATTAAAATGAAAACAATAGCGTCCATTTTTCAATTGAAATTTCATGAAAACTGTTGGTCTTGTTTCAATTTTGATGGTATACCTTCATAGGAGATAATTCGAACTAGTAAATTTATCTCATTTTTTTTAATTTTTGCCTGGTTTTGTTTTTACAGCTATTTTACTAAAATAAATTGAAAAAAAACGTACTATTTTACGGTCGTTTGTCCTAAAAGTTGAATAATTAAAAAACTAATCCAAACTTACAAAAAGTGAGATACAGTTCACTAGATCGCCTTATAAGTAACAAGCTTGCCAAATTTCAAAAGCGTAGCATGGATAGTTTTTGAGAAATAAACGTTTAAATCTCGGATTTTGTACAAAAATGAAAGGCTATAAATCGGGCAAAATGTGTCCAGCTATACATCTGATGAATTAATCCAAATTTTTTGCTTGAAATCTATTGTCAAATACATTTTTAATCTGTCTAATGGGACCTACTCGAATTCCTGTTTATTCTGGATAACTATTACACTAAGTTTCTTTTCACGATGGGTGTCTGAGTGAAGTGTCACTGTTATAATTAGAAACAAAAATACGGATGTTTGCATGGTTTTGATCAAAAGGGGGTAGATTAATGTAAATAAGTAGGACTAATATATAATTAGCTTACCATAATACTGCGGAAATGAGTTTTGGAAAGGGTAATTTAACAGACAAAAATAATAGTAGCCAAGCCCAAGCTAAGGCAATCTGTTTAATTGTTCCAGTGCCTCGGAAACTAAATTTTTAATCCTAATATTGAAGCACTTCTATTTATAATTTTGATTTCATTTTTTCAACAAATGTTAGAGGAAATAGTGAATATTTAAATGAAGAAATAAAAAAAAGACCAATTTTGACCCTCTAAGGTGACAGCTATCCTTAACTGTGATGTAATTCGGAATATATCATACATTGTATGTTGCTCAGCACTATATACAGTCATTATTCGTTTCTATGTTTCACTGGAAGATATGGCTTGATGTCGTCTCTAGCCGTATTGATTTAATTTGGAGCTGTTAGCCTGTATGGCTCGGCATTTATATTTATTCTATCCGTTACAAGGGTTTGCTATCGTAGGCCTATTTTAACAATATGTCATCATATTGGGCTATGCACAAGCGTACTGTACAAATACTATTCCCATCCGAATAGGTAGTCAGGTAATGAAATTTCAAGTGGTTTAGACATCAGTTGAATCCTGGCCTGTGGAATATTGGATGGTCGATGTCTACGTATAAAAGGTTTCTTTGGATTATGGACGCGGATATTCTCTAATGGACGACGGCTGGATTATGAAAGACGGACTAGACGCTTGTAATTCAATAAATTATGAAAATTAATAAAAATATATATATATATATTTTTCAAATATATTTTTGTTTTCTCTTTCATCTTTAGCTCAATTAAAGTCATTCTCTTTGATGTCTAGGCGAGTTACTACAGTTTTTAATTTTCTAACATAACCTGTCCTTTTGTACAACATAATTTGATTCACTGCTGATAAACTGATGGAAACTTGAGACTAACCATAGAGCAACTTAGACAAGTACCTGCGATTGTTTGAGAACATTTGTTTTCTCAGATATTACTGCTGTTCCATCACGGAGTCCACCTGATCATGGCTGCTCTGGTACTGTTATGGTGAACTGTAACTCGACTGAATATCCCTTGTCTGAACCACAGTTGCCTGGCCTGTGGGGTATTGGATGGTCGATGTCTACGTACAAAAGTTTGCAATAAATTATGAAAATTAATAAATATATATATATATCGTTTTCAAATATATATTTATTTTTTTCTTAAGTGTCTTTCTATTTCCTCTTTGGCTCAATTAAAGTCATTCCCTTTGATGTCAAGGCGAGTTACTACAGTTTTTAATTTTCTAACATAACCTTACCTCTATGACACCAAAAAATACTTTTAGCATCAAAGAGAGTGACTTTAATTAAGCCAAGAATGAAAGAGAAAAACACTTAAGAAAAAAATAAATATATATTTAAAAACGATATATATATTTATTAAATTCATAATTTATTGAAAACTTTTATACGTAGACATCGCCCATCCAATATGCCACAGGCCAGGCAACTGTGGTTCAGACAAGGGATATTCAGTCGAGTATCAGTTTACCATAACAGTACCAGAGCAGCTATGATCAGGTGGACTCAACCATGGAACAGCAATAATATCTGAAAAAGCAAATGTTCTCAAACAATCGAAGGTACTTCTCTAAGCTATAGTCTCACGTTTCCATCCGTTCATCAAATTTAGTTGTACAAAGGGACATCCGCTGGTATATAGATTAGTCCTTTCAATCTATCTACGGAGGGACCGATAGATTTGTTTAGGCACTTTTTTAATGACCGATTTGTTAAGATTTTTTATGTCTTGTTCGGCGTTAACATGTTAGTTGTGTCCGTCTTGTTCTGTAGCTCAAAATTCAACTGGGGACCGTGTGCAAATGTCATCTAACGAAGAAAGGCTCTCCCGAATACCTGTCACAGAGTTTTGTTAGACAGAAACTTCGACTGTAGGCCTGCAGCTGCTTCATGTTGCGTACAGTAATCAATGTATATTTTATTACTATTAAAAATACATAATGTCTTATTCATGGTAAATTGAAATGTCCCGATGGTCATCTGTAATTTCCTTACTATACTTGGTAAAGTTTTCGGCCCAACAACGGCTTAATCGTAGAGGAATTCGAGATTTTCCAGATCATAGCTCATCATGTAAGACCCATTTAAAGATGTTCGATAAAATCATCAGCGCGAAGGATGGAGGTTAATTTCAAAATTGCGAACAGCGAAATAGATTTTCATTATAGGCCTACGTAGTTCAAAGGTCAGGTATTTCAGGTAGAGGATTCTGAATCAATTAAGATATTACACAGGCGTTTCAACGTCTCCTGTGAATAAACATCTGGCTTCCTCGGAACTCTAATTGCCACCATTTTGGGCTTGGACTAAGTATATCATTTGCACAAGGAAGGGCCTTGTTAGTTGCAAAAAACTTGTGTCCAGTCCTCTTGCAATATGTGCAATAAAATATGTTCACAACACATCATTTACATTTACAAAGTAAGTCGGCAAAGACTTGAATTGCTCTGTGAGCGCGATACTGCATTTTACCGTTATGCATGAATATCTATACAGACAAACTAAATTGTGCAAGCCAGAATTAGATGTCATCAACTGATTCGAATAAGCTAACATGTCGAATATATCAATCCAGGAATATGCCCTTTTTGGGATGAAAACAATACCGCAAATTGGACGTGGACCCATGTCGCAAATGCAGATGATCCTTCGTGGTTGCTATTTGTAATTTATGGATGTTAAGATCTGAAAGCTGGATGCGTACCAGACAAATTGGAATGGTCTCCGCTTCTGAAACATCACATTTCAGAGGATCTTTAATTTTAGCCATAGTACTTTAGTGTGACGTTGTTAAGTCACGGGAGTAATTATTGCACAATCCCTTGCTGACGTTATAGGCGAGTGGCCGATCCCAGAAAAGGGCCTTATTTTTCGAGTTTAATGCACCCACACTACACACACCTGGATCATACATCATTTTGAAGCCTATGGTCTCTACTTTTCAAATCTACCTGCAGTACTGTTGAAATGTGGTGCCGTTGCCATGAAAACGAGCTTCAAAAAAGTCTTGTTAGATATACCATTTTCCTCACTATTGGAACACTTGATAATACATAGATAACATAGATGCACCGGTTCAAATGATAATCCAAGCGCGAAACTTGTGACATGGCTGGTCTAATTACTAGATCACTTTTTCCATAAATTAATGTTAGCTAAGTGAAATCCAAGATGGCGGCTATTTTCCAAGATCGCCGCCGATGGACCCTGCCAATCCCCCATAGTAAGGCACTTAATCGTCAGCACTAATTGTCAGCAATCTAAACCACTCGGCCAACGGACCGCCCACAAAAATAGGAGGTTATTATGCAGGTAAAGGCCTACTGTTAGGCCTGCTAACTAGCAGATTATGTACCGTAAACTGGGGTGAATAGGAACCAAGGGGTGAATAGGAACAAAAAATTGGAAAGTAGTGCACGACGTATTATTGCCAAGGTATAAATAGCTGACAAGTCTGTTTTCTTTTATATTGGTACTATCAACCTCAAACTACCAAGTGATGACTGACTTGATAAGATACAATGTGTGGTTGACCGCGAGTGTAGCAAATTCCAGAGTCATCTCCGCGACAGAAATTGGGGATGTGGTCCAAACTTTGGTTCCACCACAGCACCTGTTGGACACAACTGGCTGATTCTCTCTCAGGACTTCAGGATGATGGTGCTGCAATGTGTTGCTGGATTCCAAATATACAGTGTGAGTATGGGGATCATACGCAAATGTCAGCCAAAAAATATTTCCTCAGAAATAAAAAAAAGGTTAATTAAGTGAACTCCGACTTCTATATCATAACTACTATATGTAAGTATTCATGTATCGTTATTTATTGTTCAGCACGGTCTCAATCGTTTTATTACCAAAGTTGTAGTTTGTACCGCAACCATATTGATTATCTGATCGGACGACGGTGGTCGTATTCATTGTCAATCTTCCTATCAATGTCTAGGCAAATACTCTGTCTGGAAAAGAACGGACATGTGTACCAGGAGCTACTAGTAGATAGCTAAGATTCATAGCGTCTCCCTTCCCTCAACGCTATGCCGACGACAAATACATTTCCCTGGTGGCGCACTTATTATTACCTTTGCGCCCTATTGGATCTTCATTAAATTGAGAAAATATGCCGCCATGAATAAAAATACCATAATCGATGTTGTGATCATCATCCCCTGTATACACGGGGTCTATTATGACGGAAATGCCCATGCATCTTCTTGACCCTCGATTTCAGGTGATTTTGAGGCTCCATAGGGATAATTGTAACGTCTGTAATTAATATTTGACCGACGACGGGCCATTTAGTCTGTCATTTCTGTATTTTTATTCATGGCGGCCCATTTTCTTAAGTTAATGAAGGTCCAATAGGGCGCAAAGGTAGTAATAAATGCGCCATGGAGATGTTCGAGTTACCACCAGGGAAATGTATTTGTCGTCGGCATAGCGTTGAGGGAAGGGAGACGCTATGAATCTTAGCTATCTGCTAGTAGCTCCTAGTACACATGTCCGTTCTTTTCCCGACAGAGTATTTGCCTAGACATTGATAGGAAGATTGACAATATGAATACGACCACCGTCGTCCGATCAGATAATCAAATGGTTGCGATACAAATTACAACTTTGGTAATAAAACGATTGAGACCGTGCTGAACAATAAATAACGATACATGAATACTTACATATAGTAGTTATGATATAGAA
>JAVTVY010004929.1:0-41504 GCA_036873755.1 Hanleya hanleyi
GAAAGATTATATCTTGGTGTTTTCCGGTGTCCCTTTTTCGATCTTTTCGGCTCAGATTCGAAATTCTGTAAACAAAGTTACAACTCAATCGTCTTAGTAACAATGGACAAAAAGATCCTCTTGTCATTAGCTTACAATTATCGGACAATGGTGGGCACCAAGATCCTTCAGGATCTCTCGTTTTGTGTGTCATTACTGTACAATAATAAATGTCGCCTTGAATCTCCAAATATTAAACATTACATTGATAAGGCTGATCAGCTATCCAGCTGCCTAGACCAATTTGAATTTATGTAATTGTCATTTGCTCAATTTATTAGATTGTTTTCAATTCGACATCATGTTCAAGTCACATATTTTGTCTCTCCTGACATGAGCACCCACTAAGCAGGGCAAAATTAACCTCACATTGACAGTTCAGAGACTTCAGTTGCTGTATTTGACGACTTCAACTGAAGACTACTATATATTTCTGGATTTACATGTAATGTGTGACCATTCTGGTAAAAAAAGACTTCCTAAGAACAAAAGAGTCACTGTGATATCAGAAAGGGATGTGCAATTTGGAAACATTTGGCAATTACACATACACCTGGGCTGTTTTAGATATCTTTCCAAGGCCAACAAAGGTACTACCAATAGCTTCTGCATGACAGAAAATAGAACAGCTGCAAGACAGATAGCAGAGATAAACTCTCTTAGCTTGCCTTTGGTGACAGCAGTGGATGGAGACCACATCTGGTTTTTGAACCCCAAAATAGATAACAGAGGGAAGGTCCCTACCAGGACATAGCCATTTAAGTATTCATATATAGGAACTTTGGATACATGAGACTGTGGAGCATCTGGATTTGTAGGACCCATGAACTATTGGACAGAGAATTAAACCTTTTAGATAGTGTATTCCAATATGTAAGAGCTGGGGCAATACATGTAATTTTTGTGGGAGACAACTTATAGACATACATAAATGGATGTATGGAGCAGTGGGTGGTGGTTGGGAGGGGTCCATATCCAGAAGTCGGATGCATGGAAGTACTGGGTTCTTGTGGTTTATTATGAATGAGGGTCCAGGGGCCGCCCAGGCCCCAAATTCCAGCGTTTTTCGAACACAGGTCAACTTATGAGTGTGAATGATCCTCCATAATGCAATGTACTCCTATCTCCATATCGGACAGCTCATAAACATGACTTCAAAGCAACCAGATGGAGACATTGCCTGGCACTTAATTCATTCATATATGGGCATGTTTGGAGAGGTCATAAGCTCGCAAATATTTCCGATTGAAGTGGCTGTAAACTCAATCTGTCATGGCTCAAATTTGATAGATGAACCATGACATACACTTAATTGGGATAATGGAATGAGCAAGGATGCCCCTCATGCTTATTGGAAAGTAAAATCTGCATTCAATAAAGAGTATAGATATGGAATTTTTGCCCCCACCCCCTTACCGTTCCACTGTACCCGACATATAAAATATTCCTTATTTTTCTAGCTTTAATCCACAATCTGCATGTATTGGAACTGTTCTAACATTAGAACATTAATATTTTGGACCTGCGGACCAATTGTAAAATATGTAACAAACAGTATAATGATATTTACAATTTCACATTGTTACCTACATGTATTACCAGACAATTGTGCTCGAGGGTTTGCATCTAACTTCGAATGTTGTATTTTGAAACTACCCTGTCCTTTCATCATGTTCATACATCAGGTTCTAAACTTGATACAACATGATACAGATAAGTGATTAGATATTTGTAAGTACATGTTAGTGAATGATTTGTTGGTACATGTAAGTTATCATTTTGTCTGTTGGAATCTAGTCACAGGATCCAATTAATTTATATTACATTGAGTAATATACAGGAAAAGCATTTGTCTTAGTAACTTTCCTGCATATGATATACTATGCTGGACATAATAATTTGAATGAACCTCGTTTCACCATATTTGAAGAATTTCTGATAGTCCGGCAGTCAGATAGGCATTTTGGGTCAAAACTTGGTGTGAAGGTCCCACAATCATGACAGTGATTTTCTGACTCGTATTTCATATCTACATACCATAGAATAAGAAGGGTGCCCACCTGGCTCCCTTGAGCATTTTGATAAAACATTCTTTTACAATAGTAACCACAGGACAAAATAACTGACATTCAACAGTCTGGTTCAACTCCTAAATGAGTACCGGTAGGTAACCTATCCCATATTCGGGCAATTTGTTCCCAGATCGGGAAACATAACATACCATTTCTGGAATGGGAAACCATGTAAATCTGTTATGGTACGGGTACTTTAGAATAGTGGCAAAGCTGGGTTGATGTTAAACATTTGATCTCTTGTTTTAAAAGCCATAAAACTCCAGAAGTCCAATGATATACACCTAAGCTGCAAAGTAGAACTTGGTCAGTTCATGAAGTTTATCTATACAAACCATATGCAGGTCAAACCATCCTAACTGGACAGAGCTAGCCCTGCATGGGTCAGTCAACTCTGAAATCAAAACAGTCTGGCCCTCATAAAATCTATGTGGAGGCTACATACATATACATGTGTATGAACCTGTCCCCCAGCTGGCTTGAAAGCCAGATCTAAAACTTCACAAATTCATAATACTGGAATGAATGGAGAGGAATCAACAACATTTTGGCTAGCGACATTTCAGCAACTGTTTATTCCACATCTGCTGTTAGAGAACTGTTATAATCATGGAAATAGTAACAGGGTTTTAATTTTAACGTACAGAAATATTTTGAAAACAATTTTTGTTGATGTCAACTTCATTTTTTGTACACATATCAGTAAATTCATCACCAATCAGCTCAACAGTTACTCACATGTATATATAAGATCATGCTGAGTGAGGTTGAACTTTTCATTTGTTTGTATGAAATGTAATGGATATATAATCATACTCGCAGTGTCATGACATTTTTGTATGGGACATTTCGGCATGCGACATTTCAGCACCCTTTTTTTTCTAGCCAAATTAAGCTAAAAATAAAGATGTTCACATTATTTTTTCGACATTTGTTTGGTAGTTAAGTACATGTATTAAGTGGGACAGATTCAACAACATAGGACATTATAACTCTTTAAAATGTACCATGATACCTCTATTGGCTGTGAGCTGCATGTAGTAAAGCTTGGGGCAATTTCATACTTCAGGATCTATGTGGTCTGCTTTGGAATGTAGAATAACATCATTTTCCTTGTTACAGGAGAATATCTGGCCGCCAAATTGTTCAAATAAATGTTTCTATGTTATCTGAGACTGAAAATGTGACCTGGTTATCAGACCTACACTGCCAAAAATACCCTACTTATTTAAGATAATGCCCTAAAATTTTCTTGAAATAAGATAATTTTTACTCAAAATAAGTTAAATTTTAAGAAAATTTTAAGATTTTTTGTTCTTGTTGAAGTAAAAGTTGGAGTGGGGTAAGTATATAAAAAAAGATTTTTTAAAGAAAAATTCTTCTTGTTTAAGTAAAATATACTTACCCCACTCCAACTTTTACTTCAACAAGAAAAAAAAATCTTAAAATTTCCTTAAATTTAACTTATTTTGAGTAAAAATTATTTTATTTCAAGAAAATTTTAAGGCATTATCTTAAATAAGTAGGGTATTTTTGGCAGTGTACATTCCTTGGAGTATATTATAGTGAAATTATGAAGCAATCAGTGAACTTCTAATTCTGCACCCAATTCACCCTTTTTGGGGCAATTTCATACTTCGGGTTCTGCTTTGGAATGTAGAATACAAGCGTCTAGTCCGTCATTCATAATTCAGCCATCGTCCTTTAAAGAATATCCGTGTCCATAATCCAAAGACCTATTCCAAATCCATATAACAGTATTAGCACCAAATTCAAAAAAGACAATCATAGTATACATAAACATAGGCTAGTTTCCTGCAAGAGAGACGAGCGGTTAACAGTTTACAGTGATGCCGACAAGACATCATGATGTTAAAAAAATATAAAATCCGTATCGCTGATCAGTATTTTTAATCCATAATAATCGTTCTAAAGTCGTTATCTAGAGAATGGTGTATCTCAGTCACGGTTTGATTGTGACTGTTCATGTGAGCACCATGATGATCTTGAAGTACATGGGTTCATACGGCCCCAAATTGTTCATTAAATCAAATAAATGTTTATATGTCTGAGACTGAAAATTTGTCCCAAGACAAGTGGTTGTTAACTTAACTTTGCACAACTGACCTCATATCATGCAAATATCATGTTTGTCCATACAATATGGACCGAGATCCAGCCTGGACAAATATATATATATATATATATCCCATTCACTAAGGTTTGAGGAACGAAGGGCACTGATCACATATCATGCAAATTTCATAATTGTCCATACAATAGCTACCAAGATCCTGCCCGGAAAAGTGTCGATCATGGATATGTCAGGAACAAGGCCATAATTCTTCAAAATAAAAGTGAAATGGGGAAAAACTTTACGCTGCATAACTATGGGGCACTGACCACATATTATGCAAATTTCATACTTGTCCATACAATATTAACCGAGTTTCAGCCCGGACAAGACGCATTCATGAACATTTCAAGAACGAAAGGCCATTACTCTTGAAAATATAACCAAAACTCAGAAAAAAAGTCTTTCATGCAAGTTTCAATCCTGTCCATCAAATTATTAACCTAGATATTGCCCTGACAAGAAATTTGGACGGACGGACAAAGCGATCGCTATATGCAGTGAACTGATCACGAACTGACTGAATGTAAATGTAATTAGGAATTATTGATCCAATTAAAAGGTGAAAAGGTCATAATCCCTATTTGTGAAGGTAAAAATGTACATTGCATGTTCAACTTTAAGAAATGTCAGTTAAAACTATGTGTCTCTTATTGTGAAATTGCCAAGTAGGTATATATGTGGGAAGCTGGCATCTCTGAGTGTCACAGATGGATGAAGAAGACAAATACTGCCTCTCAGTCCTGTGACCACTCCACTTGAGCCCATCTGGAAGACCGAAAGATTAATTCTGTTATCAGGGCCTACATGTACGCCAAGTTGGTAGCTTTTAATTGGCCTTGACATACTTTTTGTCCCCCCCCCCACCCCGCTAGTTAGTAGGGGGTGGGGGGACTTAGAAACACCGGTGTCCGTAATTCCGTAAGATTTTCTTGTCCGGACAATAACTCTTGAACGATTTAACCGATCAACTTCAAACTTGGGGTGTGCCTTGACATTGGCAAGAGGATGGTTGGGATTGCTTTTCAGCAATGTGCGTAATCCAATATGGCCGCTGTCAACCATTTTGGATTATAAGCAGTTGGATCTTAGATTTTCTTGTCCAGACAGTAGCTCGTGAACGATTTAACCGATCAACTTCAAACTTGGGGTGTGCCTTGACATTGGTGAGAGGACGGTTGGGATAGTAATCTAATGTGCGTAATCTAATATGGCTGCCGTCAGCCATATTGGATTATAAGCAGTTGCATCTTGTCCGGACAATAACTCGAGAACGATTCAACTGATCTACTTCATATGTGGGGAGTGCCTTGACATTGTTGAGAGGAGGATTAGGATTGTTTTTCAAGGACATGCTTAATCCAATATGGCCACCATCAGCCATACTGGATTTCATTGGATTTTAACCAGTTTGATCTTGTCCGGACAATAACTGGAGTACAATTCAACTGATCTACTTTAAACTTGGGGAGTGCCTTGACATCGGTGAGAGAACGGTTGGGATTGTTTTTCAGCAATGTGCATAATCCAATATGGCCACCGTCAGCCATAGGCTTTTAGTCCATCACCAGTTGCATAATGTAATATGAATTTGGAGACAACAGCTTCAAAACTTCTAAAACTGTAGCAAATATCAGAATTTGACCGTTATGAAATAGGTCAAGGTCAGTCATTTTCAATAGGCTTCTGACCCTTCCCCAGATGCATATGTGGTATGAATTTAAAACGCCTGACAGTAATCCTTCTTGAGATATCATGTCCACAAGAAAGATGGACAGACGGACATACAGACAGATGACGCCGACGACAACAATACCCTTCGGGCAAACAATCGAATATTCGGGACATCAATCGAGATATTGAAATGAAAAGTCTGGTGAAAGTGAACAGTCGCTCCTTGGTGATTCTTATCATGCAGTGTTATCTGTTGGTCATGAATACTCCATGTAAGAAACACCCGACAATGCCTACAATAGCCAAGTCTGGGGACAACAATATGTCCAGACTTGTGGCTTTTCAGTGACACAAATATTCGGACAATAGCTTCCTACATGAAGTATCTACCGCTCTGTCCATAATTTGAAAAAAGGGAAATATTTTAAATTTATCATTAGAGTGTTGCCTAATGACCCATCATCAATTCCCGACAATAGGCCTTGTTGTGAATGCTTACTGTGTATATAAGGTGAACAGCTAGTAATTATTGTATGACCAGTTACTGTAGACATGAAGTCAATATTCGCAGCATGTTCACATTAGGGTTATTATTGACATGTAGATGAGGCTGCCATGAATAACTGTGGTGAACTTTGTGTGATTTCAGTTGTCGCAAACTTTCTGTGGCTTCAGTGGCAATATTTTATGATTGACTGAATATTCGCAACATGTCATGCAAATGAGGCTGTCACAAAGTCCTGCCATAAATTTGCGGAGAATATCACGATAACTGTGTAGCAAGCTTAAATCAAACTTCCAAGTTTTGCTTATGATGAACGGGCAGCGAGTTAACATCACGCACACCAAGCTGCAAAAGCATTGGTTTTGACAACTGATTCATGTCACACAATATATCTGGAATGCTGACTACACAGGTGCAGGGTGCACTAGATTCTGTCGTGAGATGTCACAATAATCATTCCGTAAATTACATATCAGTATTTCCTATGATTATATGAATTTTAGGCTACTTCTTGTAGGTGGCAAATTGTCAAGACAATTGTTATTATGTGTTCAAATGGCGCATATATCGCCGCTATTGGCTATAGTTTTGAATTTTGTGCTTAATTTTGCAATGTACAGTTTGCAGCACTGCAGTATCATGACTATCTGAAGGGGTCAAAGGTACTTGGTAATTTCAGTCATCTTCAGGGATAAATTATAATATAATTATATTGGTAAATTCCAGTACATACAAATGTAAATTTATGTACATTGTTAGTAGATGTTCATGATTCAAAAAACTTCTTTTGATACAGCCAGAGTGGAATATCTTACACTGCACTCTAGACTTTTGCAAGACAGAAAACTTGAAATGATTTTTTTTATGTTAAATTTCGGGAGAAGGAAATTTCTGCGAGAAGTGGTAGTCATTTTTACTTTTCAAAACAACACATGGGCCTACATACTGTACATGTAGCTTCAATGCATATTTCAATTTGTTTCGATTGTTGCAAGTATGTTTATACATGTATTGTGTTCATTATTTTATACCATATTGTAGTTTTCATTCCCTTCATCATAGTTCCTCAATCATCAATGGCATAACATTTCTGCATGTCCAGAACTAACCAAAAATCAAGTGCACACCAAGTTGAGAATATTCCACAGAATCCCACAAATTATATGTCCATAAAAGTTCTGCATTCACTTTAAATTCTGACTGGCAGGAACAATTTATATTCTGTGAAACTTTTCGCCAGAATTAATTCATGTAAATTATTGTATAAATTGTACTTCACAACATAATGGACATCATGCAACAAAAAGTTTAGAGTACCATTCTGCAGTCTGATCATTAAGTGGTTTCTGTGGTGAACTGTTTAGTTCACAGCTCAGTCACATCTACATGTACTTCATCACATTAGCTATACAGGCTGTTGGTCTGTATCTCTTGTTTCACCTATGTACTATAATATTTCTCACTTCCCTTGCATATGAGAACATAAATCAAATTCCTAAAATCACAGTTCATATTTGAATTTATTGGAAACAAATAATTGATTCTGTGGATATGTGGAATTCATAAAAGTGTTTGTCAAATTATTGAGCAAACAAATCCTATGATTTTTTTTTAATCCCATCATAATATTTGCACATGTGGTTTCTATTCTGTGGTCATTAACAGAGGTCCCCACTACTTTAAGGACATGATTGACAGGGGAAACACATGTGGGCTGACAGTGTTAATCCTGTTTAGCCAGGAAATCTGGTGGCCTGCAGTGTTGAGAAAAGTTTAGCTTTATTTGCCTGTATATCAGACTAAACTGGCTAAACGCTTTCTGGACAGATGTGTTTATCCAAAAGAGACTGTGTTTAGGTCAATTGAGACCTGTTTAGGCTAGATTAGGTTCAGTGAGCAGAAATTTGTGCAGTTTAGCAAAACAGGCTCCTGTAGTGAGAGTCATGTGACCAAGCTAGTAACAACCAATGGCAGTGCAGTTTGTATCTCTGGCAGGCTAACATGGGACTACTTGAACTCCATTTGCTGATCAGAGATACAAACTGAACTGCCAGTGGTTGGTACCATGGTTACTAGTTACATGTTAGTCTCATTCGCGACTGCTCGGCTTATTCCGTGAAGTCATAATACCTCGCGTATTAATGGTGTAAGGATTTTACAGCTCTCAGCTGTAAACCGTGATCCGCCGCACGTGAGGCACATCACATGCTCTAGGATGTGTTTCCCCTCAATTAGTGCTCATTGTATTTCTCTCTTACCGGGAGATAAAATATATATCCAAATGAAATGGACATTCCCTTGATTCTACCTGGGAAGAATCTCTTCTAATTTGAGGTGTTTCTCTCGGTTTTTCCTCTTGAGCTAATCTCCATCAGTGTCCATGGTAACGGAAGTCATACAGCTGACATGCGCTGTTCGGAGTTTCCGCGTGATATTCTTTCACCATGGATGCCAATGGATTCCTAGCAGTTCGGTACGAGGTTCTAATGTCCTACATTGTCCGAGATCGTGTCGAGTGGTAGTCACATGTTAGCCTGCCAAAGGGTCTAGATAATACAGCAACTGTGATTGGATATCTAGGAAGGGCCATCAATACTTTTCATCTAGACATAGTGAACAACTACTTGCATGAAAACTGCACAAGACAAGCCCTGTGAATGATAAAGCATATATTATTTGTCCTGTTACACTTACACTGGTCTTTCATAAAAAGGTTGAAGAATTCTGGAAACTTCCCATTGAACCGAAATGAGCTTAACATCCTGATGAAGTGAAAATAGGAAACAACAGTATCTTTAGGATTCCTTGCAATGTAAATGATCTGAAAAGATAAACACACATAATAATTATCATTAGCCATGACGATGGCTCTGTTTGCATATCTTCAATGATAAAAATGACTGTTTTAATTGAGGGAGCAGGTTGCGGAGTGACTTCATCAGGGCTTGCTTTTCCACTGGAATCCGGGAATCTGATTCCCATCGGCACTCTCGCAAAATAAATCACGGGAATCCAACAACCCAAGCAAGGCCTGTTCATCCTTAAAATGACCAAAAGTCCACCTGTTCTGAATGCAGGCCTGCAAGTGGCTTACAGTGAAAATATTGGAGGAAATTTGCCAAAATATAGGAGAAATATAGGAATTTTCTAATAAAATATAGGAAAATATAGGAAATAAATCAATACTACTGTACATTGTATGTTCCATGCAAACAATAGTTTACTGGTGTTGAGTCAAATTATTTCCATGGAATGCTGTCATAGTGGTGGCAATTGAGGAGATCCATTTCTGCTGTTTGATTCAACAAAGAGAGATTTAAATGTTGTCATATTTTTTCCTGTAATGTATTTCCTCATGCCAATTTGACTCATTTCTGAGCATTGGTGAAAGCTTTCATGAGATAAAGTCAAAATATAGATGGTTTTGAGTAAAATTTAGGAAAATATAGGAATGACTGAAAAATATAGGAAAATATAGGAAATATAGGAGGCACTTAAGGCATGTGGACGGGTCATTTTTACAAGAGAGAGAGCAATGTTATATGCATGTACCTCAACCTGCCATATGAAACAGGCTGCAAAAATGTATTTAAATTCAAATTAATCAAGCCAAACCAAATTCTGTAAATTTCTCATCTACCAAGTATATTGAGGAGGATAACCATTAGGTCTGGCAATATTGTAGCTGTCAAATGCCACCTAAGGCTCATTTATTTGTGCCACATACAGTGAAACCTGTGAATACGGACACCTGGGTAAAACAACCAACCTCCAAATACCGACATTATCCATGGTTCGATTAGTTAAAGTATTTTGAACGTTGATAGAAGAGAAATCTGTATACACTGACACTATCATCTGGTCTCAAGCATGGTCGATATAATCAGGTTTCACTGTACATTGAATTTCTTTCATCTTCATTGCAACAAATAAGAGGAATGTTAGTCAAAGATTTTGTTCAATTTGTTGACATGAGCTTGTCCAGGTCTTAGGAGAAAGGTGGACATTTTTTCAACCTCTCAGGTCAGGAACTTTTTTCTGAACATTTTTGTATTAATTAGTTAAGAAATATTGTTTTCATAGGCATGCTAAATCACTATTTTATGCACGGTTAGTGTGGAAAAGTTTATATTTTAGGGCAAGCTCGAAGCCCGCACCCTAAAATTTATAAACTTTCCCAGCACGCCTATGCCATTATTTCTATTCTATTGTACTACTCAAATTGATTATCAACAAAGATTACAATGAAAGGCTGAAAACATATTTAAACTTTGACAACCTTTCTCCCTATTTTGAAAAAAACTCATTCACTGCTGTTGGTATGATGCTACCATCTAGGTTGGCATTGTGCCAATGTCAGTGGACGGGTTTATGTGGTCTCTCAAATGGGAGTGAATTTGTCAGCTGAGTCAGCTGTTGGAAAATTATGTGGATATATGCCTTTTCGTGTCGCTTTGTTAATCAATTTCCCGATGGAAACAACAGTTAAACTTGAGATGGAAATTACATCTTGTAGGCTAATTTATTTGTTTGTTCTATTTGATTGTTACTTGTTTGAAAGCAGACGTCCCTTTCTTCATCTGAGTTTTGAAATGGAATCTCCTAATAAACACCTGCACTTGACACATGTACATTTCACATAACCGTGGTAAATCTTGTAATTATTGCACTGGTTAATTAGCTCGATGTTATTGACACAAGTGTTATAGAATATTAATCATACTGGCAGATTGATGATAAACTCAATATTTTAGACACTCTACAGTTGACGCCCAATCTAAAATGTTCTAAATGCATACCTTTGGTTTTTTCTTGTGTATGTCAGCAGGTAGGAGATGTAGTGGTAGATGAGACTTAATCAGACGTGGTGACGGATATTTGGCTACCTCTTTAACACCTGGGTACACAAATTCCAGGTAGGGAAATCTGTCATCTAAAGACTGTGATTTAGCATCTTTGAAGTTCAGTCCTGATTGTATCAGATACACAATTTCCTGTGTCCATGTCGTACCTACATGTATTATTAAACTGAAAATTAAAACTCATAAACATTAAAAACATAGGTTTGTAGTTGATCATCTCTTTTATCTCACAGGTTTTAAAGAAATGTAACAGTATTAATAGCGTTGATACTGAATTATTTACATGTAGTTCAAAACATGTTTTTAAAAGATCAATTTTAAGTCAGCTGTCACGGTAGTATAATTATAAATGCAAGAATGCCGTAATATGTGCCACATCATGTAATTGACTTTTATAAATGCAAGATGGTCGCAATACATGTACATCCTTTAACTGATGTAATCTAATTTATATAGCCTGTTTCTTCTTAAGTAGAACCATATGTATTCTCTTTTTTATATGTTTGCAATTTACCCATGTTCCTGGATAATATACGTCAAGGTCAGTCATCTTCAGCACACCTTTGGACCATCGCCAGATGAATATATAGTATTAATTTGGAAAGCCTAGCTGTATTTCTTCATGTTATATCATAATAAACAGTATATGACCTTGAAAAAAATAGGTCAAGGTCAGTCAACTGGGATAGGCTTCTAGTCAATCACCAGTTGCATTTGTAATGTAAATTTGGAGACCCTAGCATTAATCTTTCAAAAAATATAGCAAATACTAAAATGACCTTGATAAAATAGGTCAAGGTCAGTCATCTTCAAAACACCTCTGGATCATCCCCAGATGTATATATAGTATTAATTTGGAAAGCCTAGCTGTATTTCTTCATGTTATATCATAATAAACAGTATATGACCTTGAAAAAAAATAGGCCAAGGTCAGTCAACTGGGATAGGCTTCTAGTCAATCACCAGTTGCATTTGTAATATGACTTTGGAGACCCTAGATTTAATCCTTCAAAAAATATAGCAAATACTAGAATTTGACCTTGATAAAATAGGTCAAGGTCAGTCATCTTCAGCACACCTGGGTCATCCCCAGGTGTATATATAGTATTAATTTAGAAAGCCTAGCTGTATTTCTTCATGTTATATCATAATAAACAGTATATGGCCTTGAAAAAAATAGGTCAAGGTCAGTCAACTGGAATAGGCTTTGAATCAATCACCAGTTGCATTTGTAATATGAATTTGGAGACCCTAGCTTTAATCTTTCAAAAAAATATAGCAAATACTAGAATTTGATCTTGATAAAATAGGTCAAGGTCAGTCATTTTCAATAGGCTTCTGACTTGTCACCAGATACATACGAGGTATGAATTTAAAATACCTGACTCTAATCCTTTCGTATCAGACAGACGGACAGACAGACGATGACAACAATACTCTTCGGGCAAAATTAAACTATACAGCTTATATGGGTTATCGTCCGATGATCATAATCCCACGTTTCTTTTTCATCATCCTGGTCGGTCTGCCAATACAAGAGATTAATCAGATAATTTCGGATTTAAAATCCCGATCTGCAGCCGAGTTAATCATTTGTCTTATCAAAATTCAGTCTTTCGCTATATCTTTATCAATTAGGAAACGTTCTATGTACCGGTATACGTTTATTCCCTGGAGCAGAAGGGTATTTTTAGCACTCTGTTTAAAGTAGATCTAGCTGGTGATGCATACATTTCAATATTTTAAACTCTGACATTCTTTCTATACACCCTCCAAGCCTTGCACAAATCCAAATCTACCAGATTAGTGAACAGTATATCCCCCTTCAAACTTGGCATTTTAAAATTTTAGTCCATCTTTTTTCAAACTTTTATAGAATAAAAAAATTAGTACGGGTATGCGATGGCTTGGCTAAGAAATCAAGCTCTGTCAACAGAAAGGTAAAATACTGCGATCATTCATATATTTATCCTTACCATTAATATAGGCAAATCGCGCTATTACACCACAATACGGAACATACCCACTCGACGCGAAGTGGTTATTGATCCATGGAAATGGTTGAATATCCCAATCGCTCTGTACGGTTTTACGGAACAAATATATCCACTGCCTAAATTAGAATGTATGGAAATTCTCACCTGATCTTGGCCAACTTACGACCCAGACATCATTTTCTCGAACTTCAAATGTCTCTACATCGTCAATACATTTACCCACAATGTCAAATAAAACAACATCTTTGTATTTGTATATCGGAATTCGATTTCCAAATGAAGGGATTTTTATTTCCACTAAGCCTTTTTTTCTCTGTTGGTACTTTTTATATTCCCTTCTCAGCACGGCAACTAACATGACACAGCCACACAGTCCCGAGAAGTACACAAGCCAAATTAGCCTCGGATTTGGGGGGCCTGGTGACCCTCTCAGTCTTAGTAGTGAGACGAAACGTGCGTTTGGTAGGCCTTCAACTATGTTGTTGTTGTTGTTGAGCTTACGCGCCGATGCAAGTTTCGGGGCCTTGAAAACCCCTCTAGAACAAAAGAATTGGCCTAGAGACATATGCAGACGAATGAGAGCCATTATATATAGTAAACTCTCGGCGAAGCTGTTGGCTTAAACACTACATTTGACCATTTCGAGTTCAGTCAAAATAGAAACATCAGAGACTTTCACAAGCACACTGTCTGCAAAAACAAGGGCGATAACTCTAACTGATTTTATGCTTAGACGAAAATCGGAAACCCTTCGATAATAGCTACGACCTGCTTTGACGGAGAAAACCATCCATGAATTGATGTGATATCTGACGGCCGTAATTCATGAATTACGACCGTCAGATATCACATCAATTCATAGATGGTTTTCTCCATCTACGACCTGCTCATCACACAAACAGAGCTATGTTTTCCAGCATTGGAGTCTCGCGGGAAAAGAATGACCGTAATAGATCGGGGTGCAGTCAATTTCTTCACACAAGATTTCCCCCACGAAATATTTTCCCCAATATTTTCCCCATTTGAATTGGAAATATTCCCCACCCTATAAATTTAAGGAAGGAAATAAAAGTGGCAGTGGATATTGTTTCGTAATACGGTATAATAGCGCAATATTCAGCCTTTTCTATGATGGAATTAACCACTTCGTGTTGAATGAATATTGTGCCGTATTGCAGTATAATAGCGCGATCGGGATATTAAAACTTTACCTATATTAAAGATAAGGATGAATATATGATCGCGGTATTTTACTTCTCTGTTGACAGAGCCTAATTCGCATACCAATTTGTTTATTCCATAAAAGTTGGAAAAAAGACCGACTAAAATTTTGAAATGCAAAGTTTGATCTGGTTACATTTGGATTTGTGTAAGGCTTGAAGGATGTATAGAAAGAATGTCAGAGTTTAAAATATCGAAACTTATGCATCACCAGCGAGCTAGATCTACTAAATCATCTTTTAACTAGAGCGGTAAAAATACTGTCCATGGAATAAACGCATACATAGAACGTTTTCTAATTGTTAAAGATACAGGGAAAGACTGAATTTTGATAAGACAAATGATTAACTCAGCTGGAGATCGAGATTTTAAAACCGAAATTATCTGATTAATGTATTGGCAGACAGACCAGGCTGGTGAAAAGGAAACGTAGGATTATGATGATCGAAGGTTTGAACAACCCATAAGCTGTATAGTTTTCTATTTATAAAGCTGAATTCTAGCCTATTTTTATCTTTTGAACAGTTATACCCAGGTTTTCGACATTCACACCATATATGAAACTGGCAATGAATCAGAAGCGTACTGAAAATGACCGACTTTTCCATATTTTTATGCATCTATATTGACCTGCGAAGGTCAGCGGATGACCTGATAGGGTCAGCCAGATACATTATATATAGCTGTAAAGCTTGACCAGATTTACATCTTACTAACTCTAGTAAAAGACACAGTTCTTACGCTATAAGCAGTGATAAGAAATAGTTCTGAAGTTTATTCTTTATTGTGTCCATGTATTTGCGTTTTTCTATATATATATTTATTATTTGCTTATTTATTATGTTCAACTTACATATGTCTTAATATTTGTTACGAGCTTAGTTCTTATGTCTTGAGGATTTGCTATTTTCGGGTTCAAAGTGTGTCGCACGCTAAACAGAGTTTGTAGAGGTAAGTCGGGGTAATTTCTTCTGTACAAAGTCGCCAATTCACTGTACTTTAAAATCACCTTTAAACAAAAGAAGTGTAAATACATTTTTCGGAACACAAGCTAAAATTTACTTTTGACAGCA
Source organism: Hanleya hanleyi (assembly GCA_036873755.1). Lineage (NCBI taxonomy): Eukaryota > Metazoa > Mollusca > Polyplacophora > Lepidopleurida > Hanleyidae > Hanleya > Hanleya hanleyi. The sequence continues at coordinate 15,578 of JAVTVY010004929.1, forward strand.
TTGATTTACACTTTCATGTAATACCTCTATTCAGCTACAGCATGGTTACAGTTGGGAATTGTGGCCATTTCCCAACTGTCTTAGCCTGAGGGGAATCTTTGTTGGTAAATGGACAATACTTTTTTTGTCATGTTCTCTCAAGCCAGCATTTTGCTATCAAGCGGACAGAGGTTCGGTTTGCCAAGCACAGTGTTTTGTGACAATAATGTTCTGGTCTGTAAACGCAAGCCGTATTAGTCCAAATGGAATCTTTGATGTGACTCACATCACAAAACATTATTGCAGAAACTTATAAAACGGGGTTATGCCACCAAGCGCCTCCACTCAATTTTTTTTCAAATTTGTCGATACATATCGCATGCTGAATACGAGCGCAGCGTGCAAGATCTATGATTTTACGTTTCGTAACTTGATTAATTCCGCTTAACTTGGGGATTGGAGCAGAATGAGCCCATGTACTTCTATATCCTTATTGTGTTCATATCAACAGACATAATCAAAGCGTGACTGAGATACATAATTTTCTTCTTCCAGATAACGACTTGGTCCCACTGGAATATTACTATCCAGAAAGGGATAGTTTACGATGTCGAAATTTTAATTATCTCTCTTGTAGTAAAGTCGACGAGAGAGAAGGCCCGCATCTTTTTATATAGAGAAGGGTCTAAATATGATGTGCCATTAGTATTGTTCTTCAAATCCAGTGCATATAGGTGGGCATATATCCTTCACTGCGTCAATGATATAGCGATTATCCACAGCGTGAAGATCGTCTGTGGTGAATGAGCAGGAACGGGCTTTGAAATGACCGGTTTTTGAACGCGTTTGCATTTAATCGTATTTATAAGAGAACAGATATACGCCAGCCAAAAGGGGTGCACAATTAGTAATCTTTCAAACCACTGTTGAATGTTCTGGCCTGTCCTCTCGATAGTTTGTCAGAAGGAAAACTTTGTTCGTGATGACGGTTAGCAGTAAATTTCTAGCCTGTACTCTCAAACCAGTCATTCTGCATGAAAACTTTGGTGATAAATTTTTTTTTCAAATATCACGGATGTATTCGCAACTCACTGTATTAGTCCAAAGTGATGTAGTACGAATATGTTGATACAAACAAATTTAAAATCATTTCTGATCTTTGTCAGTTTTCTTATGATTAGCAACTTTTGAAAAAAGCTCTTTATGTATTTTTATGTGTCTGCCTAAAGAGTTGCTAATCACCATGATCTTTCCGGTAAATTTTATAGGTCTTATCCGAACCAAACCAAGGTGGAGTTCGCACCACATTAACTAGTTATACTCACAGCAATATCAACTTCATTGTCTATCGTTCAACCGTATGCTTGTTTAATAGATACACATCAAAGCCCATAGGCTCTAGTTCTGTGCCAGATAATTGTATTTTTAGTGTATCCACTTTTGCTAATATCTATTGAAGGATTATAGTCTTCCTAAATTTAGGTTATAGCTGTATCTAAATTGCCACCGTTGCTCCTACAGGTTATAAATCGCCTTTGAATCATTGTTTCACTCTCGTCCATCTCTCAGCCTATTGCTCTCGTCTTGTCTACGGCCTCGTCTCTTGTCTATGGTTTCTTGTCTTTAAACTCACCCTTGTTTGACCCATTGTCCTCATTCTTCTAATTACTCTTTGAAATCATCGCCACCTTCGCAGACAAACATAGGAACACCGTGACGATCGTTGGGTTCTATGTACACAATATTATGCCTCTTCGTTATACCAGATCGATTTCTATGCTCGAACTTCGAACTCGCCTTGGTATTTCTGACCAAGATTTTTCAAAATCCGACATTTAAATTCCATCTCCGAACCAATCAGAATCAAACCGCCGATTGTGTGAAGGATGACGTCGTTCTCCAGTAACTACGTCATCTCTCCTATTCTGGTGGTAGTGGTGGCCCGATATATTGGTCGACTAATCAATAACCCACTCATCGAATTTCGAAATTCAAATGGATTTAAGTTCAATGACGTCTCGTAAATATTTATAAATGTACACCCTTCATTTAAAGACAGCTGTATGGTGGACTAATATACCGAGTCTAGTTCGACGTGTGAGAGTAGAAATCAATCTTAATAAATTAATATCCTATCAATACTCCCCAGTTGTACATGTCATAGCGTTGGGCACACCGGTTCTCGTCAGATCACCGGAGTTAAGCAACGTTAAGCTCGGTCAATACTTGGATCGGTGACCGGGTGCTGTACTGGCTGGGCTGATCAGTGTCCAGGGTAATAGGAACTGTGAGCACTCTCGTGTTCTGGCACTTGGAGGCACCGTCGTTATATGAATGAAACAAGGTTGAAAACGGCGTTAAACCCTACTATTCACTCACTCATACATAGGCTTACGTATTTCAACTGAATTTGATGTTCTGAGCATCCATGTCATAAATATTTAATAGCATAGTGACATTATGGTCGCATCTGTACTAATCCACTTGTAGTCAGGGAGTGGGGGTAGGGTCACAGCTAGTCTCTGTTTACCCCAATGTTTACACCAAAGAGCAGTCCATATATCTACCCCGTATTATGGTGCCACAATGTCGGGACCGCGGCAACATGAAAAGACACCCCGCAAAGCGGCGTCTGATTCAGCTAAGCCAACCAAAAATTCTTTACCATAAATGTTCCCTTCAAAGCACTATGAAGAGTTCTTCGGATTGTTTGACGCTCGAGTTACTGCAAGCCGGATAGAGCTTACAAGCGACATATCCAAATGGGAGAGCAGATAGGATTTAATTTTAATTAGATTGGCGGAGAAGTTGGCCTGGAGTAACAACGATGGGATTATGTGAACTTTTGGATTTACTCGCCCAAGAATCAGAGTAGCCACATATTAATTTTTGTGCCTTCAGTTGTGCATCTGTTGATATGAGCACTGAACACAATAAATTATGGCATACATGGAAATTAATATTATTGTGCCCCGCCACGTAAGTGGAAGGAGACAATGGAAATGCTGTTCGTCCGGAAGTACGGACGTCCATCTATGATCTATGGCGTTACGTTTCGTAACTTGTACTTCAAGATCCTCATGGTACTCATATGAACAGTCACAATCAAAGCGTGACTGAGATACATCATTCTTTAGATGACGACTTTACAATGAATATTATGGATTAAGAGTACTGATCAGCGATACGGATTTGAAATTTTTGGAACATCATGATGTCTTGCCGGCATCATTGAAAACTGTTGATCGCTTCTGTCTTGCAGGAAACAAGCCTATGTTTATGTATACTATGATTGTCTTTTTGAATTCGGTGCTAATACTGTTATATGGAATATGAAATAGATCTTTGGATTATGGACGCGGATATTCTTTAATGGACGACGGCTGAATTATGAATGACGGACCAGACGCTTGTAATAAGTCCAAGTACGCATTCGATAGTATGTGTGTCTTCTTAACTGAAAGCCCATTCTGGAAAGGAGTAATTGTGCAACATTGTAACGATCCTGAACAAAAATAAAACATTGTTGAGCGCTGTTTACAAGTACCTCTTCCAAGAGCGTTTGTGAATTAAATGCCTACATTGGGAATTGCCTACATTTCTTACGATAAACTACATCAGGAAAATCTTTTCTCATCGCTTATTGAATAGGGTATCCTAGTATGAAAAATCACCTTTTCTAACGTAAGGAGGAATAAAAGCTTGTGTATCTGGCCACACAAGTCAGTGGTCAAAAGAAAAAAGAGTTACACACACATGGACCGCATCTGGGCTCGAACCCGTGCCGGTTCAGCGGTGTGAGGCAAGCGGTCACCAGCGAAGCGCCTTAGACCACCCAGCCACCGAGGGCCTCTTTGATACGCTGGTGTCTTATGGGGTCCTCTAGGTGAAGTCCTCTCGAGATGACTGACCTTGACCAATTTTGAAAGGTCACAGAGCTAAAAATGTGAATAGCAGTGATAGTCCCTTGCGAACGAAATATCTAAGGGACAAATAGAGCAAGAGCCTTGATATTGAGAACAGTACGTGCTGTTTTATGGGGTCTCCATGTCAAGGTCATTCAGGACTGACCTTGACCTAATTTCAGGGTCATAGACTTAAAAATGTGACTAATAGTGATAGTCATTTGTGAACACAATAACTAAGGGACAAATGGAGCTAGGCACTCCAGACTGACCTTAACCTATTTTCAAAGATTATAGAGGTCAACATGTGAAGAATAGTCCTGTTTGTTTGTCAACACAATATCTAATGGACACGTCTTGATACACCGCACAATTTTGACTTATAAGAACGTATAGGTCAAGTTCATTCCAGACTGACCTTGACATATTTTCGAAGGTCAGAGGTGAAAATGTTACCAGCATTGTGAATGTAATATCTCAAGAACAGGCTTACTATGAGGGCTTACGAAGGCTAACTAGTTCATGTTCACTCTGTACTGACCTTGACTTATTTTCAAATGTCATAGAGGTCAAAATGTAAATAGCATATTTGCTTGTGAGCACAATTTGACAACTTGATCTAGATAGTGGTTGTATCCCCCTGAAGTATTTGGACAACTCGACACTGTTGGGCACAGACAGTAACACAGCAGCAATTTATCAATTTTCTGTGGCAATTCGTCGTGCAAGGATCTTCAAACCGGGAACACCGTGTGCAATAAAGCTTGTCAGGTAGCTTTTCCAGGTTCACGAAAGGTTCCCTACATGTAACCACCTATTGTGCTTTCCTTACATGAAGAATAGGCCATATTCTGAATGGTTGAGTACTCCAGCAATCATTGTCCCTGTCTCTTTGAAAAAGAAAAGTGGATAGTGAGTGGATATAGGAAGGTGTTTTGTTGATAATAAAACTAGAGCCTATAGACTTTTTTTACCTGCGGCACGCAGGTCTACGGGAGGCTCGTGTTGTTCTTGTTCTTCTTGTGACTTTTTGAAATACGCATGCGCTAAGAGAGTGTGATCTCTGCCACACTTTTCTTTTCAACCTCCGATCTCACATGACAACCCGGTCTTCAGGCACGTTTGAATTCATTTGCAACTATAATCGGTGGAATTAATGATTGCTCCGTTGATCTCCGTTCAGACTTCAATTCTCTTACGTCAAGACATAGGAAACTTCAGTCGTTTATTGTCTTCAGATATTACCATTTTCACTGAATAGTATGTACATGTATATACACTTTAGATCCTTGAATTGCTTATATACCAAGGAAGATGAGCCGCAACCTTGTCAGTGGTTCAGGTAATTTGCATACAGTCATAGGCGACTGTCTTAGTAAGTAGAAAATAAGTTCACTACTTCTAGTAATCATTTTACCTACCCAATCTAGATAAATCACAAATTGGTGAAGATGTTGACAAGCAACGCATTGTCATTATGATTAACATTGATCAATACTTGGTATCAAATTATAGATAATGCATCATAAAAACAAACGCAATAATTACGTTTCAGAAGTAAGGGAACAACTCACCAACTTTCGCAGAATAAAGATGTTTAACTTGTAGAAACGACAATTTGCTATGATGTTTAACTTTACCCCCCAACCAATTCGCATACATGGAAATATGTTTTGGAAGGAAGAATAACTTATCCCTCTGTGGGAATCGAAACAATGACCCTCCAATCCCTGGAGTTGTATTTACTGTCTCAGCGAAACCGACTCATTGATAACACTCAAAACTGACTTTCACTATTTTGTATTTAATGAGTTCGACAACCCTGTGAGCGAACAATACATCATAGTTGTGCAGTTATATTGTGCACTTTCGGTCACATGCATGAAATTTGGCACATAGCTATTTTGAATGATCCTCTTTCGGAACACAGCCTCTCTATCCTCATTCTCGCAAGCCAGGGCCTTGCTTCGCTGGTATTGATGTTCCCGTCCTCTTCGGCACTCCGAATCCCTTTAGATTCACTCCCGTAAATTAGCACTTATGTGTATCAGCAGACAATGGGCAGAAACATATTGCATTTGACATCATTCTCTCAAGTCAGAGCCCATATCTGCTAGAAATTAATGGTTCTACACTTCAAAATTACGTTACTTTGTCAATTATTTTTACGAATGGAATCACGTCATATATTAGCAGATACTGACCATAAAAGCGATCTATTTGACCTCGTTGTCAAAAGCTAGGGCCTTGATTTCCTGAGTTTGATTTTGATACTTAGATACCTTTCATATTTACTTTACCTTAGCAGCCATTTTCGTAATGAAATAATTTGATGTACCAAAAGATAATAACGAGAATTCGACATCATTCTCCCACACACAGATCTTGTTTAGTGAACTAGCCCTGAAATTTCGCTCTTAAATCACGTTCGGAATGACTTATAGTGACAAACATATTCGCGAATTGAGTATAGGGAGATATCCATAGATATTGACTAGAAATGCTTCTTATTTGCAGAATTTGATTTTTTTTTAAAGAAATTAATAAAATTAGCAACATTCGAAAAGGCTTGACCGAACATGTCAGATGAGATGATATTTCCTAAGAATGAAATAGTTAATCATTTATATAAAAGGAGCAAACCATATCTTGGTATTGACTTGCTGCATGGAAAAGAGTGTCAAGGTATTTAGTTTGCAGATGATAACACACATAAATGCAGAAACTTATTTATTCTAATGGAAGATCAAGACTGTCACAAGCCTCAATTTGAATAGTGAAAAGTGTGATTATGCCTCTTCAACAGTTCGATAAAACCTGCAACCCCATTCCATAGTTTCACAGATCAAAGTGATAGACCTGATAGTAAATTCATTGAAATTAACTTTGAAGGAAATATAAAGTTTCCATTTTGCTCGGCAAGGTAAGCGAGAATGGAGACTGAAGAGCGTAGATTTTCGCGCTATGACTAAATCCTTGAAATTTATTTGGATTTCTAAATATTTAAACGCCTTTTTGATTTGTAAAAATCAACGGCTGAACCGAATGTTTTTAATCTTGACATACACGATACTTCTACCAAGACATTGCCAAAGCGATCATTGCGACTTCATCTGTCAATTCAGTATAGATGGCACGGACCAGTCAAAATCGTTGGATTTTGAACGGGGAAAGTGAATATATATATATATATATATATATATAGTTTTATACAACCCGGGATTTGGGCAGGTGGATGATTTCTAGACCCTCGTTGTGGGCAGACGGGCTGAAAAGTGGGCAGATGCAATCTGCCCACTTTTACTGTTTCGTTACTTCGGCTCCTCAGAGCCTAATTTGTCCATAAATGATTTCCATTCATCTGCCCAGTTTGTTCCCTGTTTGGGATCTGGGCAGATTTATTAATACCAGGTATCCCCGCTAGGTGGAGTCACCGGTCATTTTTTACCCGTGTCGCGCCGGTTGGTTTCCTGTTTGACCTCTGGCGATGTTTACTCAAGCCACCCTGCAGTCGGTGCACGTTGCCAGCTGGTGTCTGATAAATGGACTGTGATCAGCTGATCAAACAGATTAAGGTAGGCTTATAATGTATCAGTGTATAGTCAATAGTATTAGCTAAACTCTGGTTCTGTTACTCTGCACACTGCACCGGCGGTCGTACACAAGTGATCATGCAGAATTTATCAGTCACACGTATAGAACCCCCCCCCCCCCACCACCCCCTCCCACACCAACTGACCACGGTTAGGATTTTCAGCAACATCACTAAGCTTTAGTCTTTTGAACCAGATAGTACGGACTTCTATTTTATTGCTTGGTATTTCTAAGAACGAGTAATATCAGTCTAATCAGAACCATTTTTTCAGAGCAGTGAAATCTCACACATAATCTGAAAAGTATGGCTGAAATACAACAAAACGTGGGTAAATTCACCAAAACGATCGGAATTTTCCCCTGACAATTTTGCATTTATTTACATCATAGGTTAGTCCCAATGTTACAACACTGCAAGCCCGGCTTTGTACTTAGAAAATAGCTTGCAAGATATTATACATTTTTATTAAATTGAATAAAAAGCTATTAGCCACGAAATTTCATAATAAAAATGCACATTTCACTGCTCTGAGTCTGAGAAAAGCTGACTCTGATATATTGTCGAGATATGTCGAGTATTAATAGTACTGTTTATCGTACTTCAAGAGATCGATGTGAACCTCGACAATATATCAGAGCAGGCTCCATGATCAGAGTCAGCTCTGAACACAGTTGTCTGGCCTGTGGAAAATGTGGGATACCAACATTTTCCCCCGACGATATTTTCCCCAGCGGCAGATTCCCCAATGACAGTTTTTCCAAGCGACATTCATTTTCTCCTGAGATATTCCCTCACACCCCAGGCCCAGCGACATCTCCCATACAATATAATCACTTAAATTCAACCTGTTTATGGGTGTTTTTATTTCTTTCTTTCTTTCACAAATGCTCAAGTCCGATTCCTGTGCCAATTTTCATCCCAGATGAACGTTGTGTTGCGCACGCAAGATAAAATTGGGGCTCAAGAAGTGGGAACCGCTTGTAGCCTTCTTTTTGGATACAGCGAACGCTGGGAAAATATGTTGCTGAAGAAGCGGAAGGACATTTGATGAAATATTAATAAGAATACATCATGGTCAGGCTTTTTCTATGTCCTAGAAGTCGGGGTATGGTAGAAAATTAAAAACTGAAGTAACTCAGCTTGACATCAAAAAGATTAGGTCTTTTTTTGAGTCAAAGATGAAAGAAAACCATTTAAGAATTTTTTTTAATAAATTGATTGGCTCGTCGGCCGTCGGGGGAATCCATCTTCAAAGAAATGGATAAGGGCTGTTCCAGGAAAAATCCTAATGGGGGGGTGGGCGGCAAGAATTTATTTTTCCTATTGGTGGTGGCATTCTTAATTTTGGATGGCGGGTTAAAATGCGAAATGGGGTATTATATTTCCGATGGGTGATTGTTTCCCTACAGCTAAAACTATTTACTGAGATTATATATGTCATTTCCAACACACAAACTTGTAAAATATCACCGTATAAAATTTTGCAGCGCTGTAGACGTACAAGTGTGACGAATCGTGCGCCGTGAAATGTGGAACAAAATACAGTATTCTCCCTTTCCGTATGAATTCGAAAGGGGCACTGTATGTTCTCGACACAGGTTTATTTTTTTGTTCTATATTCATATTGTGTGCGTGTACAGATGCGACGGAGAACGAATTTTGGCGCCCTTTTGCAGATGACTTCTTTATAGTGTATATTTCTTTTATTTATTTCAATTGATATTTATTTATAAACAGATATTTATTCTTATCTGTTTTCGTCATGTTGATCATCGAACAATGAAACTATGTTTTAAATGTATTATGTTGGGCGAAATTTCTGGATGTACATTGTATCGAGCACCGCCTTCAGGCATGAACTTGACAGTAAAAATGACACAGTGTCATGAGCGAGTAGTCCATGAGCAGATACAGTTAATTTGGATACTTTGTAACCAATCTTTGGATATCAGGATAAAAGTGTGGCACGAACACCAACATTTTGACAAACCCCCCCTTTGTATTTAATTCCTATGGGTTGTTCCCGACAGGATACATTAAATTATTCCTGTGGATAGGGGTGTTCAGCAATACAATATTCCTATGGGTGGTAGGGCTTCAAATTTGTTGCCGCCCACCCCCCCGCCCCCCCCATAGGAATTTTTCTGGAACAGCCCTAATTGTTTGACAATCGTTGTGGATCAAAAAATATGGAATAAACTTCGTCGATCGTCGTTGGCAGTTTTAATCGTCTGGGGAATACCACATTTTACCGTGTAAGTTCAAAAATACAGGAGTTAGGAAGAGGTTTTCGATGATTTTTTCCATTTCTGCGGCTGCTGCCGACAGTCCCGTCACACGGTACGTGGGGGAAAATGCATTTTTTGCTCAGATTTTTTTCGTTCAACATCTAATTTTGCTTTATTTCTTTTGCTAACAAACAAACAACTTCGAGAATCAAATTGATCAAGGTTTTGGCTTTCCAGAAGTATACATGTACCAGTACAGTATTTGATAGCTAGATTTCCGTTAAAACGGATGCAAAAAAAGTACAAGTGCTGTAGGCCTATACCCATCGTGATGGCGAACAGGTTTAAAGCTACATGTATTCCCGGTCTACCGCGGATGGTCGTACGGGTGGCACTCTCGTTATCCCCGTGTACCGGGAATAATCGGTGAAAGGGTTAAGAGGATCCCATATAACTCATGATCTCTATAGTCATGGTTCGTCGGACAAAACCGAGCCATATATAGAAGACGAATTCGTCAGGACTATGATCAGTCGTATATTAATAGACTTTCTGAATAGCCTTCTTGACCTCATGACCTTTCCGAATATGCCCATATTTGTGAAATTAGAAGCCAGCTGTGCAATATTTATGTGTGGTATATTTCATTCTCTTTTGAACTCAAGTTGTGAGTAGCGGTTATTGCTTTGACTGGAGAGACGCCCATGTGTCATTTCAGCAAGCACTGCAAAGAGGCTGTTCTCAGCGTATTCCCAATATAAAGTCGGCTTGTCTGTGAACCCGGCGAACCCCGCTACATCGCCGTACATTCATTGGCTGTTATCGGTTCAAGTTTTCACTGTACTGCCCCAATCTGAGTGCAGGGGCTGGTATGAAGTGTACAGAGTATACACACCTGCATTATGGAGGATGATATAACTTGATCATCACATGGGATGAAAATTTCCACTCAAGAGAAGGAAAATGCATCCCAACTGAGCCGCCTTTTCGAGAGTGGGAATTTTCATCCCATGATCAAGTTAATATGGGATTCTTTTTGTGTGTATTTTGAAACCCTTGGGCTCATGTGTTTATTGTTGCAAAAAAAATTAATGTTACAGTGGACAATACAGGCATGGTACATTCAGTTACCAAATGCTCCGCATTTTCACTGCACCCTTTTGTCTAAGCAAGTAATGCGCGCCACAACTTCCATGTCACTTTCAAATTTGCATTGTTAAACTTGGAAAAGTAGATTTTTTGGAGAAACTGACACTTTTGGTGAGTTAAATGTGGGAAACGTGCAGTGACAATGATGCATTATGTATAACTTTATTGCTTTTGATAAGTGGGCAAACATTATTCTACAAATATTGACATATGGTTATGAAGTTTTGAGGTGAAACCATCGTTTTCAATCGCACGTGTCGTCAGTTATTGCATATGAATCTTGTACAAGTACATGTAGGCATATATACTGGTACTTATCCAGGCTCAACATGGCATCTTGTGTCCTTACTTCCATGGATTTGGCTTTAAAAAGTTGTTTGTTGGGGCAACAGACCCTGGTCAGTGAGATTGGGTGGGTCGGTCAGAAAAAGTTATTATTCTTTTTTTTTTCTTTTTTTTTTTTTTATTGCTGAGCGGTCAGTCAGTTTAGGTAACATATTTGGGTTACCATGGAAAATATTAGAGCTTCATAACACCTCTGCAGTTGCTAAATATATCACGCTTGATGGGAATTAACAGGAACATTGATAATGTGATGTATAGCACTGTAATATCATTTGTCTTTATTGCACCATGTATTCCTGCACATCTGTGTCTTGTGCGCTGTCCTTAGTGTTTTATAGGGTGGATCCGGTTTAAGGTTCCATGCTACTCCAAAGATTTCTTCCTTGAAGTCACCGGAATGTAACTTGTCTGGGTGGTGTTTAGTTGGTTCATCATGACACAGCTGAGATATTTTTAAAAGCGACGTTAAATTATATTCACTCACTCACTCACTCCTTTGATGGGAATTCAACTTCAGTGTGCTGGACATTTATATTTTCCGAATCTTTTTGAACAACTATCAAAACCAAATTATTTTAACTGAACTTTATTTCTGAACAAATGCTATCGTCTAAATGCATCAATATAACTGATGAACAGTATGGTGCTGGTGTTGATTAAGTTCTTCTAATTTAGTTTATTATAATTGTACTGTATTTACTTCATTCCTAGATGAGCTTGTTTTTACTTCTTACTACAGGCTTCTTTATACCAGCAAAGCTGGCACTGACAAACTGTATTGGCATGGTTGGGTACAAAGATGACAAATAAATTTTAAAAAGCTTAAAATGTGAGATATTTGTTTCATAAGAGACTGAACTATTGCCAAATGTGGGATTCTGTCATGCAGAATGCATAAATTTTTATTACAATCGTTATGTACACTCACATAATTTACTAGTATGCACACATTGTGGGCCATCCAGCTGGAGCAACAAACATGCATGTATATATATGGTACATGTAAGATGCCAATGGTACATGTACAAAAAGAATATAAGGCTGCATGCAGTTTAAAATATTTTGTGTGCAGTCTGGGAAGGGTGGTCATGTAACTCATGGCTGGAGTGGAAGCTTTAGCCAGGAGTAAATTGAATTGACAGAGGCTGCTATGCACATATTATGTAATGCCTGTTAAATCAAATACAGGTCTACCAAGTCATAACAGCCGGTTTTTGGGTGTTTTAGCCTGGCCTGCCCTGGAGAGCTGGCATACAGTGTACACACATAAATGACATAATGGCTAATATCACATTTTGATAGTAAAGCATAGATTTCCAGCACTGTTATGATTACATGTACATCCACTTGTAGTCTTTCCAGTCAAACTTAATTCCAACTTGAATGCCTACACACAAACTCATGAAACTATAAGCTACATGTAGAGGTGTACAATATATTCCTCCGATTCATCTTTGTGATTGAACTTTATGACATCCTGTACATGTAACTGTCAATGCAAATGATCCTGTTATTCGATCACAGGAACTGAATTTCTCTCTTTGAAATCAGAGGGTGATCAAATGTATTAGTTGACGAAAACAGCCAAAAATGGAGCATTTTCCTTGGTAACTTTCTCATATCTTCATGGTTTCAGAACCTTTATTTGTTCTGATCTAAAACTATTTCAGGTCATACATGTATTGCATTGGAAATGCTGATTGCAGTTTGTCCATAAACTTTAAGTGATTGAATTTAATTAGGTGGTTGAATAATCAGATTGTTTACCATAACATTTTCCTAATATTCTTTTCATCACCACATTCAATATGGTAATGTATTCTGTGATTTTTATTTTATTTTATGAAAAAAAAATTTCTTGTGTGTTCATACATGTACATGTAATATCAACAATATTTCACTGTTATCACCAGACAACTAATGCAAGTACATGTAAATTGAATATACATGTCCGGGAATGGAATTGCATTATCTATGATGGAAGGGATGCCCCGGCCCGGCTGTAGAATTTCCAGGGTTTCCATGTTATTTCCATGGAATTTTGAAAACCCTGGAAACGCTGGAGTATTTGAACACATTTCCATGCTTTTTCCATGCTCCTTTCCAGCCTACTAGAAATCTGAAATTGTGGATTCAAGGACTATGTTTTCCAGGGATTCCATGGTAGAGGCTGGAAAATTCTCCAGGGTTTATTAGAGGCTGGAAAATTCTCCAGGGTTTCCAGGGTATTTCTTGGACAAGCCTGGAGAATTCTCCAGGGTTTCCATGCTGACACTGGAAAATTCTCCAGGGTTTCCATGCTGACGCTGGAAAATTCTCCAGGGTTTCCACGCCGACGCTGGAAAATTCTCCAGGGTTTCCAGGGTTTTCACATTTAGCTTGATGAGTAAACACAATCACGGCATCTAAAAGAAAATAATTCAAAATACTTCAGATTTAATTTTAAACTTTTATTCTGTGGATTCATCCCCCCCTCCCCTACTAGCACTGGGTTTCAGAACATCTCTCAGGCGTTCCCGAATCATTACCGCGGTGATGTTTGCGAACTGACCCTCTATGATATCTGCAAGAATAAATAAAAAAAAAACAAGGAATACAATCTGTACTATTAGTGCCAGCAGAGCAACAGACAGGCAGACATTCATGAAATGGAGCTATTCACCTTTGCTTTTGGTTCAGGCTTAATAAAATGAAGTTTCCTAATCCATGCTAACTGGCCAAGATTACATGTACGTAACCTAAATATTAGCACAGAGCATATTCCAACAAATTAAAGCAAAATTGATGCTATGATCATCCAAAATAGTAATTTGTGTTTTGTGTAAGAAACTTACACAATTTTTTTCTGTTCTTAATCTCTCCTTTTGTATAGGATTTTCCAAAATCCTGTCAGAAAATGTTAAATAAAAAAAATTACCTGCCAAACATTACAGAAAATGTATGAGTAAGTAAGTTTATGGGAAACGGAATATTATTTAGAGCCTGGCCTACATACCATATAACACAAGTAGTTTCCTTTGGTCGATAGCTGGTCTGGCCTCGAACTTCTTATTGGCCTTCGAGCCAGTTAGGGATTTGCCGACATATTCCTCCACTGTATACAACAGTCGAAATAACAGTTTTGAGGCTTTACTGTAGCATGTAAAGCCATCTATTTTGGCCTTTAGTTGATCCTACAAAAGATAAAACACAAAACAATGAGGTTTACAATCTCGAACACTACACTAATTAGACCAATCTGATTAAAACCATATCCACAATGGGGAAGTGCATCTGACCCTTTTCATCTCTGCAAGTCCTCTACTTTAACTTTCTGCAGAACTCAAGGAAATTCCAGACGTCGCTAAATAGTAAGCCGGAGAATGCCAATACTAGCGCTCAAATAAGATCAAACATGCTGTGTTTTTCATCTCCCGCAGTTGTTTTGATAAAACTGTGTCGGTATAGTACTTCGGTTTTTGCTTTTGCAAAGACACTGTGGCCAGCAATGAAATTCAAATCGGTCAAAACTAAAACCTCGCAACCAATACGGGAGTATCCAAACCATCACTATAAGAGTTATTTTCCCTTGCCCGCCAGTGGGCACTCCAGTCAGGATGGACAAAATATGCATTCAATATCATGAAAAGAGATCGAGTGCAATGAAAACAGTGCAATAAATTGAGAAAATGGCAATATCAAAAATTTCAATCTGGGGCTAGGTGGCATGACAGACCACGCACCCTGATGAAGACGACATTTCTATTGTAATGCTAGTGGAATCCTTATATAAAGCATAACGTCCTTTGTTGATGTCATCATGGTATGATAGCTGATTGCTGCACGTCACATTATGCGACGTTGCAGCAGAAAGCGGTGTATTATAATTATGTCACTTGGGTTGGAATACTGGGTTGCTGTTGAAAGTATATTTTGTGATGTACAAAATATTTCAGTTATATGTCGGAAACAACCACTATACGAAGCTGCGCATCTGAAAACCCCTCGGCTCTGGGTACATTCAGAATGTATTCAATTTGAACTAAGATGTCAGGAACACCAAGCAGTCAAGTCATAAATATACAGATTATCAAAAATTTTGCAATTAGAAATGACCCCTAAGGTTTCCATTCAATCAGAGAAACCGGTATTCATTACATATAAGTCAGGGCTTCGTGTTTAGAATTCGTGCGCGAGCTAAAAATAGCTCATGTTAAAATATTTAGGAGAGGGTATTCAAATGTCAGGCGAGTGATTGCAATATAATACAATATAAAATGTGACAATTTACGTGAGCTAAAATCACTCTCGTGACATGAATTTACGTGAGTGTTTGCGTGCAGGTGAGCTATCACTCGCGCTAAACATGAAGCCCTGTAAGTTTCTTGATGCATCAATGACGTATACCAAATTTTACATCGAGCATTTGAACGGTATCAGAGATAGAGGTCATTAATGATTTCGCATAAATTAAAGATGGCCGCCCATCCTTCCCGCCACTCAGAGGAACTGATGTGGTTACTCATTGAAAGTCTCTTGATATATTGATGCTGTATACCAAGTTTCGTATAGAACACTGAAATGGTATCAGAGATATACATCATTACAAGATTTTGCATAAATTAAAGATGGCCACCAAGGTTTCCGCCCCATCAGAGAAACCAGAACTGTCATTTGTCGTAAG
The DNA here is from genome assembly GCA_036873755.1 of Hanleya hanleyi. Lineage (NCBI taxonomy): Eukaryota > Metazoa > Mollusca > Polyplacophora > Lepidopleurida > Hanleyidae > Hanleya > Hanleya hanleyi. The sequence continues at coordinate 31,442 of JAVTVY010004929.1, forward strand.
TCTCTTGATGCATCGATGATGTATACCAAATTTTACATTGAGCACTTGAACGGTATCAGAGAACGAGATCATTAATGATTTTGCATAAATTAAAGATGGCCGCCCATCCTTCCCTTCACTCAGAGGAACTGATGTGGTTATTTATTGCAAGTCTCTTGATACATCGATGCTGTATACCAAGTTTGGCATAGAACACTTAAATGGTATCAGAGATATATATATATATGGTATCGCTCACGTACGGACAGACGGACGTACAAGACGACAATACCTCATGGCCAAAATTGGCCGAGGGGTAACAATGTTTGAACAGAGAAAGCAAACAGATCAAGAACAGAAACTCTCACCTTAGTGAAACCATTGTAGGTCTGCATTGAACAAATCTGGAATATAAAATAATAGAAAATAATTCCTAAGCTTGAAACTGTAATGTTTCAATGTACCACTGATCATTCTCGTCCCACGAGACTCTCTGCAGGCCTCTATTTTCAGGCGAGTGATTGTATCCTTCAACCTTAATCACTCTCCTCAAAATGAGAGGTCTGTCTCTGCTGCGAGATGAGAGCCTCCCCCCACCCCCCTCAAATTTTAGGGGGTGAGCAAGCGGCGCATGATTTTAGACAATCTCGACTGTTTCTCAAGAGAATATCAAGATAACGGACAAATTACCTTGTCACGGATATATCATTTTATATAAGGAGAGAACTTGTATTCCAATTTTTCAATCAGACACTGCAAGCTGAAAGCACTTGTTATTCTCAGGATGGGTATCTCTTTCACTTGCTTTGCTGATGGGAAAACCAGCTGATGAAGCCGACAGGAAACTGGTGCTCATTTTGTATTGAGAGCTACACTGGTAACATGCATTTATTGTAGACAGTATTTTTTTCAAGCAAATATAAATAGTCTTGACTCACATCTTCATGGCTCGATGCCCTGTCCATCTGTTGTGGTGAATCAGATGCATCTACAGGTGATGGTGCAGCAGATCGTACAGGGGAAGGTACAGCAGATCGTACAGGGGAAGGTGGTGAATGAAAAGTGGAAGCAGACGAGGCAGGAGATGATGAATAGTGATCACCAGATCCCATGAAAGGGCTTCGAGATCTGTGGTGTGTTGCCTGCATCTGAAGAAATAATAAAGGCAGACATGTCAGTTTCACAATAGAGAAAATTGCTACATCAGGCCTTGCTGTTTGAGGAGCGTGATCATGCTCGCACTCCATTGAGCAACTAATGTTCGAGTGCGGAGCGGTAATGTTCGTGCTCCTGACAGCCATGAAAGAAAATTGAACGCATTTTTTTACCCTTCCCCCATCATAGACGATTGTTGTTGTTAGTTTTTGACTGATGAATCGAGTTTGAGGGTCGTATACAGGCCAAAATGATTATTCAGTCTTTATTTGGGCGAAGTACTTCTCAATTTTTCCAAGAAACGATCGACAAATGTGTCAAAAGATCGTGCAGAGCACATGGCTATGTTGAAAAGTCTGAATGGTTTCTGACATACTGATTGGTTAATAAAAATGGAAGATCAAAGGGAAATAACTTACTATGGCAAAATATGTAAATCTGCACAGCTCCGCTACTTTTCACGTACCATACCATGAACTGGGAAGAAACGGTTATGATCTAATCAGAGTGATAATCAACCGTCAAAATTAAACAGTTTATTGGATCTGTTTCTATGTTCAATGAAAAACAAGGTCAACCGCAGTTCTATAACTCATTCGGTACCGTAAGGGTCATTTGGCGTCACAGATCTGGGCCTCATCAACCCCATTGACGCCATATTGTACAAAACACAACTGTTGTGGGAAAATAGAATTTTCATACCTCAGCATTGCCAAATGTAATTAAAGGCCTATATGTTTACGAAGCTTATTTTCTGGAAGGAGATGGTATTGTAAGGTGGGGTTTTTACCCACAGCCAGCCGAATCATAGGAATGTACATTTCTTCTCTCCATCTGTCAATCACAATGCAATGTACAACTTGTTGGCGGCAACTGTCAATCAACGGAGCGACTGATCGTTCGATTTCAACGTTTGACCAGCCCGTAATGTCCACACGGTATCGTGTCATCGGTAATCAATATTTATTTTACTGTTAATTGGTTCATAATGATAGCCTAAAATCTGATTTCAGATATACTGAATACAATTTTTTTTTACAACAATGAGAAAGATTGAAATAACTTGTCGACATCACACATGTTGCCCTCCTGGGATTCGAACTCGGTAAAAGAAAATTTTGAGGCGCTTTGTGATCCAACGTGCGTATCCACTACACCACGACATACGAACAACTGTAACAGGCTATTTTGTCACTTTAATCTACTTATGAAAACATCAAATGTTATGAATCATAACTTATCATTTCTTAGTATGAAGGACTCCTTGGACCAAAAAGATCTTCCAGCAGTTGGGATATAATGTTAACACAAACCAGTTTAAATGGCATTTTGGTCCAAGGGGTCCTTCGCGTCTAAATGCATGTCTGAAGGACTCGATTTAGACCCATTTTTCACGAAATAGCACAAGCTGTGGATTTCAGTTTCATGTGTTAACTATAATCATAACGCAATCGCACTAAAATTTTCACATATTGTGTACTTATATTTTCAATTGCCGTTACATTAAAACATAAGTATTTTTAGAACATTTTATTTTTTCGATTTCAACCACACCACGTATAGGCCAAAATCCCGCCTTATCATACCATCACCTGTCTCTGCGAGTTCGCGGTTTTAAAATGATTAGTACTCCTTCAAAAAAAAATTTGAAAATGAGAAAATATATCTTTTGGGTTTAATTTGGTGAGTTGTGTTCATATGTATTAAATGCAACCAAACCTGAACTTTTCCTTTAATAAATGTTGGACATGACTGAATGATGTATGAAGTAGTATCCCCAAAACAAGAAAGTAGTGTTGGCTGACATACCTGCTGTGCATAATTGCAGACCCAGTGGAGGCTTGTCTCTGCCTGGGTCAGTCGTCGTTCCATTTGGTAAACATAACTCTCCGTGTTGTCCAACCGGTACCGAAGAGCTTCACATGAGCTGCAGTTTCCAGCCAGGTCAGATGAACTATACATATCGCCATGATTACCAGGGATCATGGGTACTGGAATCACTGGCCGTTCCGGCTGTCGCTCAAGGAGCTGTAAGCTTTGTCCAACCAGTTCAGACGAGGATGGTACCGGTACTAATCTGAAATGAATTCAATTTAAATACATTCAATAGCTTTAAAAATACAACAATCACGACTAAAAGGGAGCCCACTATGAGTGAACACCAATCATGGCAATGACATAGGATGCAAGTTATATTTTTGGTCTCATCTCTAACTTCTGACTTAATAAATTTTGTCATTTCATACAGTCATCTGAATGTTTAATATTTCGGACTAATCATATATGAACAATTGATCCTAATTTGAGTGAGTGATTGAGTGAATATGATTTAACGTCGCTTTCAACTATATTTCAGTCATATCACGACGTTGGGTCCTATTCCTTTTCACACCCGGGAATGACAAGGGGTCATCCAAGAATTGCACAAATGCACAACTACAATCATATTCCGATGATTAACCTGGTGCCATTGTAATTTCATCTTATCTGATAATAATATTTTTTACCTGGAACTGCCGGACGCCACAGCCTCAAATGCTGAAGCAATCTCTGTTAATTCTAGGTCACTAGCAGCTTTCTCCAGAACAGACTGGGTCTTCTTCTGAAAAAGTTATTTTTTACATACATGCATGGTTGATGAATAAGAGTATACACAAATTAGACATACAATGTAACCTTGTTTTATTCACGAAGTGACATAATCAGAGCTCATTTATACTCAATTTATAACCCACTTTGTTTACTAAATTAACCAAATAAAAATTAATCTCAACCACCAGAAATCTCTCTCCCCTAATTTCATCCATTCACAAGAATAGTAATGTAAATTTGCATCACCTCAACATTAGCCTTAGTTGACTTTCTCTTCCCTGTTATGATCGGTTCTTCGCAGGAAGTTTCAGGAGGCGGCAACTGTTGAGGTGGCATTTCCTGTGGGAGGTGAGATGATAGTTGAATATTAATCCTTCAAAAACAAGAAATCTCATATTTTTAAGTCTCAGTCCATCAACAATTTGATTAGAGCCAAATCTAAAATAACATGTCATATACTTTGACTTCTGTAATCATATCCATATTTTAGTCTCTGATTTTGGCAAAGGGCCAAAAGTCATCAAAGCGGAGGAGAAACCGGGCTTCACATCTGATACCAAGCATCTTGCACTTCAATTTCAAACTTGACTATCACAAAGTAACCGAGAAAATGACCAAACAGGACATGGTACATCATCAGAAAATAAAGGGCCATAACTCCGTCAAAAATTACCAATAATTATACATGGTAAAAACCTGACAGTGCACATCTGCAAGATACTAAGCATCTTCCTTGTAAGTTCCAATCGTTTCCATTCAACAGTAACTGAGAAATTGTTGATCGATACAAGGCCATCATTGAAATCCATGACAATACAGGACTGCATATCTGTAAGGTACTTAGCATCTTCCATGGAAGTTTCAGTTGTCCATTAAATAGTAACCGAGAAATTGTTGATCGATAAAGGGCCATAAGTCGGAAATCATTAAAACTCGCATTGGCCAAGAAATTGTTGATCAACGGAACATAAAGGTGTGGACAATCAAAAAACTTGACAATGCACATCTGCAAATTACTAAGCATTTTCCATGTATAAGTTTCAGTTTGAGATTCGAGTTCCTTTGAGAGATGCGGTAAGAGTGGGTGTCGATGACAAAATATTGGCATGGCTCCCACATTACGTGAGAGTCGTGATCTCACTATCATGAAGGCATGACCCCGTCTATTCAGAATGTGAGTGTGGCGTAATTTCGATCACTTGAGGTAGTTAGCCAATCATTGTTAGTATGATGAATCTGGATACCTCCGAGCTATTATGGTACGGCGTTTGGGTAACCAGATAAAGCGCCCCCTTATGGCCAAGAAGAGGCGTGAACTAGATGATGTGAATCAGCGGGGAACAAGGAGAGTAAAGGACGTCAGTGATACAAGCTGAGTAGTATGAGCGTAAACAAGACCCTGCAAACCTACAGGCTGAGGGGTTACGGTAAAATATCATTCATGCCAAAACCAAGTTATTTTTCTCATGGAGCCTAGTCACAATGATTGTTCACTTTCACAATCTCAACTTTGTTCGAATTGTTAGAATTCTCTGGTCAGTTGAACTTCATTTGGATATTTATTATTCTTTGTTCCCACTTACAGTAACGATTCGATCCTGTTCAGGAGGATTTGCTTCACAGTAAATGGACACAAGACGCCCAAAGTCCTCGGTATTCTTTAATACCTCAATCAAATCTCTCTTTTTGGCTTCTTCTATTAAATATAAATTAGACAGTTAAACATGCTGTATTAAACGAGGTAATATTTGTTTTCAAGTTCATAATTATCCACAATCTTATCATATATTAGAGCCACATTTTACCTAATGACGAAACCTTCAGCTTGCACAGTACAAATGTTGTCCCTGTGCTACTTATGCATGAGTCAAGCGAACCCCCCCCAACCTCGGGGTTTAGTGGGGACTTGGCAAATGAGAGTTGTTAAAATTCTTCAATGCCCCACCCCCTGGGGCAAAACATTGAAGTGAATCCCCACCTAAATCTCAACCAAATACAATTTACATCCCATCCCTAGGTAAAAGAAATTATCTTTAGTTTCATTATGCCAAGCTTATCAGTGGATCAACACGGTAAAAGAAATATTAACTGAATCTCAACATAAACAGGATTGAAAACGTGTGAAAGCCTTACTCCCTGGGCATAAACATGTTGTGAAGCCCGACTCTTGCCCGAGGTTTGGGGGGTGGGGACTTCGTTCGACTCCTGCATAATTTGGTTTGTCTCACTGTTGTGCAAGAAATAAGGACGAAATCGTTTCAGATAAGATAATCACAATTTGGGAGGGTTTTTTTAACTTGGAATGTAGGCTTGGATAAACTTTAAATCAGAAAGCATAATTGAATTTGTTGTATAAATTCGCTGTCTTGTCATCCAAGAATACGACTAGAAAAAAAGAGCGCTCACCCTCAATCAGAGCAATGACGGCATCATTGTCCCCAAAACCTTGACAACGGGCCACCACTTTTTCACCTACTTCGTACAGCTCCGGCTCTTTCCGTGGTTTCTTCACGGTTGACAGGTTAATAACATTACCTGTGACAGGGCTATCATTGACCCACAAAACTAGAGCAAACAATCGCGACATTCTCGGTTCAAAAGGCAGGTTCGTCACAAAAGAATCCTAAAGCCCGCGAAAACGAAAACGAGACTCGGAAACCGAAGCAGCGGAAGTTAATATTTCCAGGAGCGAATATTATTAATTTAGACACAGTAAGAGTTGTATTATTCATTCGAACACATCGTGAAAATCGATTAAACGCTGTCGCTAATTTTTCGAAAATTTTAAACAACTTCGCTCACACTCGGGCTATGTTAGCGTCATTACAAATTCAAGATGGCGGCGCCCGTGTCGTTCCACGTGTTTCTCCGGGGTCAACAGTCTAAATATGATATTTAATTTGCCTCACTCGAAATCTTTTGTCTTAGCGTATTTGTTAACCGACTTTTTCACACGGATTATAATTTTATTTGTTCGTTTTGCATTCGGTCTTGTCGACAACAGTCGTTGTTGTTGTTGAACAATATGATCAAGAGTAAGAATTCACGATACCGCTCAGTTATTAGTACAGTCCCTATACCAAAGATGAGCGGCAGGCGCCGAGTGAAGGGTGACACCGATGAAGGTCGTGTGAGTACATTATGTAACCCCCAGAATGTGTGAGCACGCCAGATTAATTCTGTTCGATTATCCCATTATAGGGGGGAGGGGGATCTGATACACATGCCAGGTGTCCCTTTCCAAATTTGAAATTTTATTTAGCTAATTAATATGCTTCAAACGTGCAGGTCTATGGCGAGTAGAAACAAATGACCCATCATATTCACTTAAAATTTTCATTGAGAATGTATTGAAACATTCATATTGACTGTTGAAGATGTTTAATTTACACAGTGGAAAAAAAAGTGATTTATACCTAACCTGCAGAATTAGGTCTATTTATAAACATTGGCCTATTCAGCACACAGGCGGCAGTGTCTAGACAGTACAATTTAAATACAGTAAAATTTGAATAATTTAATTTAAGAGTCATCCGATAAATACAGTGAAGAAAAAGTGAAGCCTGTGTCATATTGGATTTTGCCCACAAAACATGAAAAAACTAAGTAATGTTTTCACATTAAAAACTATTTAACTGACCATGTCACAGACGTCCACTCAATTTTGAAACCTTTCTTGTTTCATCTAACCATACAGGGAATATCAGGTGGTGATTTTATTGGTATAAATCTATCCCTGAAAACAGTAAACAAACGGCTTCGAGCAGCCGTTTTGCCTCTCAGCTGGCACGGAAGCCTGGCTGTCTACGCGATGCACTGTTACCTGCACTAAATTATTCGAGCCATCTCATTGGCCTGTACTGGGAGTATCTTGAAAATTGACCACTGAGACGTAACTTCCGTCCCGGCAAAACGGCTGCTCGAAGCCATTTGTTCAGGCCTACTTTTTTCAGGGATGGATTTATACCAATAAAACGGCGACCTGATATCTGTATGGTTAGATGAAACAAAAAAGGTTTCAAAATTGAGTGGACGCCAGTGACACGGTCAGTTAAACAGTTTTTAATGTGAAAACGTTACTTTGTTTTTTCTTGTTTGCGGGCAAAATCCAATATGGCGCGTGGTTCACCATTTCTTCTCTGTATTATCGGATGACTTTTAAATTAAATTAAAATATTCAAATTTGACTGTATCTAAATTGTACTGTCCAGACACTGCCACCTGTGATTCAGCAGTATACGGTGATCTCTACAATTGTGAGAAACTGAATTTGTCCTACTGCATAAACTTCACTTCAACTTGTGTATTTTTTCTTCTTTGAATAGGGTTACAATCAGATTAGCGAGAGGATGCTGTTAAACTGTGAACAACAGGATGGTTCCTGGCAATGTCCAGTGATGACATGCCAAAAATATTTAAGTCGGAAACAAACACTGCAAAATCATCTGGCAACCCACCATGCTGTATCCTGTAAGTAGCAACTAAATCATTTGACATGATGTTTAGTGTATTGTATTAATTACATGCAGTATCATGGTTTTATCCATTTTTTATATGCACGCCCAAAAGTCGGACGTATTATGTGATGGTGCTTTCCATCCGTCCGTCTGTCTGTCCGTCCGTCCCCCGTGTCCGGTCTATATCTGGGACAGTGTTCTATCTACAGTTCTATTTTTTGATGAGAGTATACCCTATGGGGAGACGATGTGTCGCGTACCAGAATTGAGGTCGAGGTCAAAGGTCACTGTTGCCTAAAATCAGGAAATCATTGACAGTTTTTTTATCTACAGTTCTAATGTTTGGTGAGTGTATGCCATAGGGGGGAAACGATATGAATACCTTTCTTATCACCCAAGAGGTGTGGTAGATCTGTAATTTTCAACAAGTAGGACATCACAGGACTCGAAAATGGCGGGTTACGTCGGTAGACTTCAGCTGATTGGCTGACGAAGTCACGTGTTTTTGATTTTTGGAAATTCCCTCTTGCAGTTGCCGAAAGTAGGCTGAGAATGGATACACACAATCCCAGGGTCAAGTCTTACCGCGTATAGATGACCGAAATGGTTACACGTTGTCAAGTTTAGCTGACTATGTGTTAGGTTGGAATATTCAAAGTTCTTTCCCCTGAATGTATATGGTATTGTCCTGTGAAGTTGTCTCGCATGTTTGAAACAGCTACATTTAGTTAAACTGTTGTGAAATAAAAACCATACATTTACTAATTTAACGGGAGAGGGGTCCTTTATGAACTTCACTGACACACCTGTTTATTAACTCAAGAACAAAGGTTTACTTCATCACTTTCTTCCTTCATGAAAAATTCTCTCGTCTGAAAGAAATCCATTTGCAAGAAAACTTACTACTACTTTCTTGTTTGACTATTGACGATTTCAGTGTGGGATAAGTGAGCTCTTGGCTCTTGCTTCAAGGTCAACTAGTTACCAAGAGTTAAGCTCATTTTAGTTTATCATTCAATATAACATGTGATATATGTTACATGTACATTCTCAGAAGCACAAAATTGTAAACTTTCTCTGGATTGCTGGCTACCAATTGGAAAATTTGGACCAATGTAATTTAACATATACGGGTGTACTTGACTATTTCAGGGTCATTGGTAGCCTTTCTACCATATTTATATTTTATTTACCCACCCCATCACCTCTCCATGAGGTTTAATTTTTTCATTGAAGATTCATGATACATGTTTCTCGTCCATTTGGTTCAATAGAACACTTGTTCATTTCTCAGGTGAAAATCCATCCAAGCGATACAAGCTGTATGAGATAGATGAATCTGTTCCAATACCACGAACAACTCGATACTTGTAAGTTGTGTTAATTATAATTTCATAAACCATCAAGTTTGATTGGACATTTGTCTTTGCAAATGGAGTAGAGGAATTTCTCCTGTGAGTAAAGTGTACAAAAATGAACCAATCAAGTTTATTGGTTGGGAGAAGTTCAATTTGACACGATCATGGAAGAACGTTCATGAAAATTACCATTAATGTATATAGCATTCCAATTGTTGAAATATCTTCAGGCATAGTTCTGTAGGTCTCTACCACACAAGCAAGTTCCATAAAAATATGCCACAAGTTGACAACCTGAGCAAAGATAATTGAAATCCTGTATATGCCTACTTTACAGCTTTGCAAAATAATCTTTTATTATGTAACATGGAAAAGCAAAGATAACTGGAATCCTGTACAAATTTGCATACTTTTATCATGCAGGATGGAAAAACAGACAAGAGAAAATGAATCGACCATTAATACTGGTGAAGCAGCCTCTCCACTGGGTACACAAGGCGAGATCCTTGAGGTCATGGCCAC